>JAGDQP010016803.1:0-18947 GCA_022664845.1 Lepisma saccharinum
ACACAATAGCTTAATTTTTATTTGTGAAAACTAGGGCCCAGATTTTTAGGATTTTATAGAGAGTTGGTTTATTCTAGGACTTCATTCATTATTTTTCTACCATACATAATATTAAACTGATAAGTATTTGCTTTAAAATGAAATAAGTAGTAAATAAATTTCAACTGCAAACACACTTCCCTTGATACATTAACGATTTACTGAACATAGAGCAAGAATTTTTTAAAGAGAAATCAATGTTTAAATGTCTTACTTTCTCAATACTGAGTTAATATGAACATACAAGACATAAACTTGGAACAGCACTCAGGAATCTCTCTATATTAAACATGAATTTCGCTGCTCCATATATATATATATATTTACGTGCGCTTAGTGTTAACCTGCGGTTCCGTAGTTAGAGTGATGCCTCGAACATCGACTTTTTATTGCTTTATTCAAAACTCTTCTCAATTCTTATAAGTTTTCATTTATTTCCGGTTACACGCACTTCTATAAACATCTAGCGACAACTAACAATCCAAAGTGAAAATCCATATTTTATTATTATTTCGTTAAATACGCACTCCTGTTGATCATGATAGCGCCATGTGGAGGAATACTAATCGTGACACTTCGTATTTTTTCACAAGAACACAGACAGTATCTCTAGCGAGCGAAGAGGAGTTAGTTAAAGTCAGGTTCGTTTTTTTAATGTATTTATTTATTCGCGATGAACATTACTCTCACGAACACTTCGCCCTACGCTGCAAGGATATAGTTCCCACTTCACAGCAATAATTATTCACTTCTTTTAACGCCAGTCTCGTGTTTCCAAGTCACACAGATATATCATTCCTCCTGTAAATTTTGCAAAAAGGGCACCACCAGCTTTGGAACTGCACCCACCTTGACTAACCACTCTTCGCCCAACGACAATATATCCGCGGTTTTTGTAGCAAATTATGTTATTCATAACACGAAGTGATACCATTTAGTATCCCTCCACATGGCGTCATATTTGCATGTACTGAGTACATATTTACGTAAATAGTTATGAAATGTGGCTATTCGTAACTGATTTTGAGTTGCTAGCCATTGGTAGGTGATTATCAAAGTGCCTATATGAAATATTTTTAAGTGGTATAAAGCCAACATACGGCAAAATGTGACACAATAGCTGGCTGCCATATAACCTGCACCGCAGTCAGTACCAACGCTTTTTCTACAAGTTCGTCCAATCACTTTCGTGTATACTAGGCCATTTCAAGAGGACTATAATAGAAATATTTGTTTTGTGTCAATTTATTATTTTTGGTTCATGAACATTTATTTAAAATTGTTGGTGGGCGAGGGAAAAGTACGTGCACGGAGAATACATACACAAAGTTACTAAGATAGATGGAGAAACTTGATGATCGGGAAATTCCGCCAGCTATTGAGCCATACGTACGCTCTATGCAACCCATTCTCTTGCAAACAAACATCGCTGATACTTCTATGAACGCATAGCGGCAGTGGGCAATGCGAAAAGTGTTAAAGCATGTGTCATTATTATTTCGCTAAATATGCATTTAAGTTGATCAACATAACAAACATGGCGGGATAGATTTATTTGCGTTCATTAGACAAGCGACATGCAGATTGTAGGGATGCGGTCCTTTCCACATAAATTATGAGCAACTAAATGTCACTTTAAATATTAATATCCTACTGGTTCTAAATACAACATAATACTTTATTAGGAATTATAGTAGACCCTCTATATCAATTTCTATTACAATAGTGATTGTACAAAAACTACAGAAGAAACATCAGGTACACTTTACCTCAGCTAGATGCGATGTAATTTCTTGTAGAGATACTTTATTTTAATTTTCTAATCATTTTTTCATTTCGCATCATAAAAACAAGGACTTTACACAGTGTAACCCTGCTCCATGTCGACGTTTTAATGTTTAGCGTTCCGGAAGCACAATAGTCACGTGTTCAAGTCACCAACTATGTGATTGGTAGATCACTGCGTTGAATTCAAGAAAAATAGAACAGGTTCTAAATAGGATGTATTGGATGAGAAGAATTAAATTCAAGATATTTCCTGCGCGTAGTCAATGATTCGTGACGTCATTGAGATCAAATTTCTTGTTCAACAACTTATTCAAGCTTTATCGAATGGTGTACGAGGGGCACGCAATTACCATATTCGCAGTACATGGCTGCCACCATACTTTCTGCAAGACTTCCACACGCCCACGAAAACAAAAATTGAATTGAGTGGAATGGTATTTAAGGTCTTTAGGCAACTTTGGCTCAGGCCGAACAAAACCAAGAAAACAGCAAAGAGGAAAGTTGAAAACAAATGAACATTCGTGAAGCTTTTTCCTTAACAGTAGGAGTTTCATGTATTAATGTTGATTTTTTTTTTTCTGAAATGTTCAATTTAGCCTCTTTTAGGTTTTTACGGTTAATGTAAAGCCAAGATCTCCCAACAAAAGATAGCAGCACTGTCTCCATATATGTGTAATGTATTCTTTGCAAGACATTTCAATGCTGCTCCTACAAATTCAAGCCTAGGGAGTTCAAACTTTCAGAACCAATTTAGAGTTCTATCCGTGCCGATTTTATATTTTCTTTCTTGTTCATTGTTGAAATCGCTTCATTGTTGTTATAGATATCCAACCCTATAACAATGAAGCTCTTTGTTATAGTTAGCTTCATTATTGTTATGGATATCCAAACCTATAATAATAAACCTCTTTCAACAATGAACAAGAAAGAAAATAAAAAACCGGCACGGATAGAACTCTTAAATTGGTTATGAAGTTTCTTCCCCGAAAGTTTGAACTCTAGGATTGAATTTGTAGGAGCAGCATTGAAATTTCGTGCAACGATAAAAATACATTAGACATATACGGAGGTTTGCCATCTTTTGTTGGAGACCGTTGCTTTACATTAACCTTAACTCATTTAAGCAGTTTTTAGGACCAATAAGATTCGCACATTTGATTAAGAAATGACTGAAACTAAAATATATGTTACAATAGTGATGTTAGCAAGTAAGGAATAAAATAGGTTAAAACCTAAGAATCTGTGCCCTATTGAATACTTTTGAACGCAGTGGTGAACGGGTTCCCACGTCATTTTGTGAACAATTCAAGGGGCCGTCCAAGATATCATTATAGAGTCAATCGAGCGGGCTGTTTCACAACGTTGCAAATACTAACACTGACTCATCACTAGGGAGCAATATTGCTATAAATGTTTTTTTTTTTTTAAGATTGTAATTCTGAAACTAAACACTAGTATTTCTTTCAGAGAAAATTCACCGGAGAGGGGTTATATATCTCTTAGGAACAGTGTTCGAAGTGGGAAAGAGACAGAGACGGTGTGTTTTCCTAATATTTGCCTAGACAAATCAGAAATTGATATAAGAACACGTATAGGATGTGTTTCAGTAACGGTATGCGGTTAGCTCTCAACCAGAGCCGGTATAACATACCGGTGCATACCGCCTCACTTCGACCACTGCTTAGGAATCTTCGGACGAAGTATGAAGACTGGCTGGTTATTACTAGTCCTTCAGAACAGTCCGTTCCAGCTGGCCGTTCTGTGATGTAATAGTTTGTTTCTCTCTTTATCTCGCTCAGAGAGCTACACACTAAGGAGCAGAATGAGCCAAAGACTCGTAGAGGCAATGAATAAATTAAAATTTCAGAATGTATTCTAGGGTGCTCTGCAGGAAATTTTGATTTTAAATTTTAAGGTCTTTAGGCAACTTTGAGGCCGGTTGGATGATGATGGAATGAATTGGTGGAAGGAAACTGGAGAACCCCGAGGAAACCCACGCACGCGGTGTTTGTCCATCACAAAGCCCGCATGGCATGAGCAGGGGTCGAACCGACGACTCCTAGCATCGGAGGTGAGCGCTCTACCATTAAGCCACCCTATGCAGGGAATGGCCAAGGGGGTAAGACACCTCAGAGAACAAAGATGTTCCTCCGAGAAGTTCTTAAGGAATAATAATACAACATAGAATCTGGTCTATATACCTCTGGAGAGGTCAAATATACTATCACCTGGAGATGTAGCAGCCCCGGCGAGATCGAAAAGAGACACCTGAACTCAGTTTCAAAACTTTTTGTAAAATGTTTTTAGCAATGCTGAAACAAAATCGAACATGCTTAGAAAAGTTTGACAACTTGTCTACACCCGGAAACCCTGGTATTTAAAGTACGAGTTCTGAATGTCGAGTCTTTCATTTCGTGGGAGAATTGATTGTCTATTTTTAGATATTTTCGACTTTTTTTTTTTAAGATGGGATGGTGCGGTAGACAGAGGTAAAACCATCCTCTAGTGTCACTCTCCATCAGCAATGTTGCCAGAGTTTGTTCTAATATTTAAAAAAATATATTTTCTGAATATACCGCTGAGACCCCTGTACAAAGCTTGTAAATTTTATATTGGGAACTTCTTTATGTTCGATGAGCAGCCTGGACTTTCTAGTGACACCGAGAAGTGTTTCAACAAGTTAAACAAGTGGGTTCGGTGCGGAAGTATGCAGTTTATTTTTATTTATTTTTTTAAGTCTGGCAACATTTTTTCAGTACCTACATGATTGGTGCTTCATTTGTTAAAAATTCCCCAAAATACATGGCTATATTCTAGCGCAAGAGCGATTTCTTGTTTTAGTTGAATAGTTACGTACTATATAAGGGCAGGTTGCGTGCCGTAGTGCACTGTGTCCCAGTCTCTCTGTCTAGTAATTCACTATTGAATGATTTCATTCCTCGTTGGCAGGCAACGGCCACAGAATAATGCAACCCATAAATTAGAAGTTTATGGTTTAAAATAGGTAAATAAAAGCGTTTGATAAAGGTCAAGTCGCTTTAAATAATAGTCGTTCTAAAATTCCTTTATTCATACATAAATTTTCCACGCGTTTTCCTATTTAGCTTGAGCTTAGGGAATTTAATCAAACTGTGGGCTTTCGAATAAGACACACTCCGTGTTTGTAGCGTGTCGTCGCGCTGAGATTTCCCAGTTAGGTCCATTTATAATCTTACAAGCTATTTTCTTTCATTCACACAAATGTAACGTTGCTAAATTGGTTTTAATTTAACCTAATCTGAAATTACAGTCCCCTCAAGTGGTAATGCCCATCGCTGTTTTCGCGGAAACACATTGTACGAGAATTCAATGAAAAGTAATCCCTCCGATTTAATAGTAATTCAGTGTGTTCATAAAGTCACACTGACTTGTGAGTAACTTCAAGCTCTGCGAATAGCTTGGGATGTCTACTAGACGGTAACAGCTGTAAACAACGAAATTAGATCTGCGAGTGATTGTTAGCACCAAACAAGATGCGTGGTCTGACTGCGGTCGTGCTACTCGAAAGACTTGTTGCCGATTTCCGTCATGAGATTGGACTTTTCAAGCTAGGGTCCAAGAGGTTTCAGGTTTTAGTCCCGGCTCGGGCATTGATGTTTGTGGATTTTACTACGGATTGTACCGCGACAGGTGAAGGCATTGTTATTACTCCCTCCATCCCTCGCCAAAAGTAAATTTATCTTTGTCGAACCATTCTTGTACCGTCGGCCGTAATCGTATTTTGCTCTTATGAAGTAATCTGTAATGAGCCACTAAAGCAGCAGAGGATATTTTAATACAAGCTCGACTTGCTTACTTGAACAGTGTATGCCCTGTATCGGACAGTTGTGTGTGTATGTGTTTAATTCCATGATGAACCTTCAGTCGCCAAGGCAAGTACAAGCTGTTACACAGAATACTGTAATTGTAAGAGTAATGAGTAAGTTCTGATAATCTGTGTGTAACTGTGTACATACAACCGATCGCAAAGTGAGAAACCTGCACTTCTAGCTTAGCTTCAACATATACGCAAAAGACGGCAGAACCCTCCGTGGAAGTCTCTCCGTCGCTTGTTCCAGCTTAATCCGTACAAGGTGTACTGTTTGAATGAATCAGTAGAGCTGTGTTCTTACTAAATATGTTCTTCGGCGTTTCATGGCCCTGACAACACTGCTGAGAACAAGACAGAGTAAAGATACTTCCACTCACAATGAAACCAGTTCACAACGATGTAAAGGAATACAACGCATGTTTTGAGTAGGGACGACCGGAAATCCAGACTTCGTCATTTGTGCCTGGTGCCAGCTATCATTTGCCGATTAAAGTTCCTAAGTATACTTTTATTTTGTGAACGTTCCAAGGTAGTCATTGAAGAACAGTCCGTACGTGTTATACAATAAATTGATTTTTTAAAGTAAGGATTTCCTGAAAAAAATCATCGACGGCACGAAGATTATATTCCATTGCGGTTGGTAAGCCGGAGGGAAGAAAGAGGCCGTTGGTTAGACTGAGACGTCGTTGGGGCAATATTAGACGAAATCGTTGAGGGTAGGTGTTCGTGATGAAATCTGCCTTGATCTTGCTCAGGATAGAATCCAGTTTGTTACTGCAGCGATGAATTTTCGAGTTCCGTCGACAGCAAGCGGTAAGTCATACAGTTAGCTAGTTAGTATTTCCTGACTTTATAAACGCTTTATAGGTAGCAGGACCGACGCACCACAAGTACTCCCTCACTCCTTGACATCTTTCTTGTGTCTGTGAGCAACAGCTATACAGGGTTAATTTTTACAAAGGTAGAACAGTTGGTAGAATCTATGCCTTCTAATCGTAAGGACATGGAGTCGATTCCCGGTGCCGTCCATCCTGACCGAGATGTTCCCTAGTTTCCCTTGGTCACACCAGACAAATGCTGAGATTGTACCTTGAACGTCTGCCGATAAAAAATGCACTTCTCTCAATTTTCTTTTATACCCAGCTTGAGTTTCAAAAATTCGCGTGTGGCACTTTGCTTCTAATCTAACAAAGAGGATTGCCTAAGAAATTGTTGAATCATATGAAAACGAACTCGTGCAAAATATGTAATAAAAAAAGTTGGCATAACTATTTTTAGAATAGCAAGTTAATTGTTTTCCCACCTTTGAAATGTGTACGTAATACACGCCCTGATTTACTGGACTTTATTTTTAGTAGTGATCATCTGCAAAACAAAGAGAAAATTGATTATGCATGTTCCTTTTTTTTTTCTTTTGTAGTGAATTGAATTAGCGCTGCAAGGAATAATCTACTTTAAAAAAAAATCTTTACGTCTTGAGGTGATCGAAACGTAACTAGTTGACCATGGACTAGTTTTTTTTTAATAACGTTATTGTTCGAGTTATTTAATTATAAATTATGTAGTGCACAGCATTACTGCATGAAGTTAAACTAGTTCCCGATGAATACAATAGAACATAAAAAAAAAAAGTTTCTCTGTTGAATAACCCTTTTTCTTAGTGAGGTAAGTACATAAATACAACATATTACAGGCTATTATATAATTTGTTGATGTTTCTAATCTTCTCAAAGATCGTGAAAGTGAGTTTGTAAACACTTTTAATTGGATTTGTTCTCATCTCTCACCCCTGCCAATGGGGGAGAAATGCGCATTGTCTTTTGCCAGAATTCAGAATCAAACCATGTGTAGATTAACTTTGGACGGGCGAGGCAGCGTGACTTCATTCTGTTGTCGAAGAGTGACCTCTTTGAACTGTAAACGATAACCAAAAAGCTTACAGTATGTATTTAATATTTTCACGCAGTGCTTCTTGAAACCCCACGTACATTCATGGCCCAGGTGTGATTCGACTGTGTGATCTTAGAGTTGCAGCCCTACCTACAGACCACACGATTACCTCGGTCGGCAGTAGCATCACTTTTGTTTCTCACAAGAAGGAGATGCAACTTTGATATCTTCTATTTCCACGAATTTCCTAAATTTTTTTGAGTTTGGATTTAATTTGCAAGGCCTTTAGGCAACATTAACTCAGGCCGGATGAATGATGATGGAAAATTTGGTGAAACAGAGAAAGCGGGAGCACGTACATGGTATGTCCACCACAAAGCCCACATAGCATGAGTCGGGAGTGAACTTGGGGACATCACGCACCAGAAGTGAGTGCTCAACTGCTGAACCACCACGGCCCTTCGTTCGCATTTGAATGTGCTGTATAAGGTCTTTTTTCATTTGTTTTGTTTGTAATTAAAACTTCATTTTAACATTGCTGGACAAAAATTAAATGTTTCAACGTAACTGGGAAAAAAGTTAAATGATGGAAGGCTGGGTACCACGACATGCAATAATCACGTGCTCCAGCACCAGGAAAAAAGATTTTCATACTCTTTATTTAACCTCGTAACTCAACATTTTGATTTATTTCAGAGAGAACTAGGTCACACATGATGGTAGTGCAAAAGTACTTCTCATAAACCATAAGGATTCCATTTAGAATGAATATAACTCGTGTTTAATTTATGCATGTTTTAAAATGTTAAGTTTTAGAAATTTGTTCTTTATCGTGGGTTTATTTTATACACTGTGTACATTGGCTTTTTTGTATTATTATTTATTATACAGGAGTTTCAGAAATACATAACATTTTAGGAATGAATTCCTTATGGTACGTACAAGTTCGATAATTATGCCTATCCTCACGAAACAAAAGTTCGATCCCTGCTCATTCTGTGGACTTTGTGGTGGACTAACACAGTGTGTGTGTGTGAGTGATATCCCTTTCCTCCTACTTTCTTCATTTCGCCAATTTATCTTATCTCCATTCGACCCGAGTCAAAGATGTCTAAAGACCTTAAAAATAAAATTCAAATTCACACAAAAGAAGGGGGTGGGGACGAAGATCCAAAGTTAGCGTAATGGCGTAATAATAATAATTCACAGCCATATTCAATCCACTACTGGATGAGGCCTCTTCTGGAGGAAGGAGTTGGTCTACTGTGATCGCCACTGTATTTTATTCACAGCAGCTCCCCAATTGTCTTCACGATACTAGATCAACGCCGAAATTTTGAGCCCCCACCGGGAATCGAACCCGGGACCGCTCGTACTAAAGTCGAGCGCGCTACCAACTAGGCTCAAATCGCGCAATATCTAAACAAATATCGTAAATCGCCAGTCGAATTTTACCCGAAGTATTATTTCAGCAAAGTTTATCATTGAGGAGTATAGATGTAAGATGATGTATATGGTTGTCTACCTCTCGTTGCCAAATTCTGTCGCAATGAAATGCAGTTGTGAGGAATCCCTACTAAGTAAGCTGCATTCCTTGATCGTAATCATACCTCAGATAGAATCTTCGTGTACAACTTTGGTTCTCATTGTTTGGTGTACACGACTAATGCCTTTATTTGTTGAGATATTTCAAATGTGGCAATGTCGTGCTAACTTTGGGAAAGTCGAGCTCCTCAACTACCCCTCCCCCCAGATGAACGTAATCATTCGTTATCCCTGTACTGTAGGAAATCCATTCGTGAGATACTGTTGTGTATTTTTTAAACACTTTGTACATAAACATTTAGGGAAATCAATATTTTTTTCAATTATCAAATTTCAGAGTTAGTATGTTGTTGAGAATTTGCATTGAAATGAATTTAAAAAAGGAAGAAAAATCAACCTGAATAAATACGGATTTAATTTAATTAGGAGCTGATGTATTGAATTAACATATTTTCGAGGCACAATATAGTGCCTGATATTTTGTGTGTGTGTATTTTCTAGTTTTAGGCTTCAGCAGCTAACGCTGGGACAAGTTTCAACTATGGGTCTAGTAGGGCGACGTAGGTTGTTGTGTTGTATTCGGAAAGGTCTTGACGGGACGAGATCAAAGCCGCATTTTGATCATCTGTGTCAGTCTGTCAACTAATTTCAGCTCAGGTACTACTTGGGCTACGACAGTGGTTGAGATGTCGTTCGGCAGGTCGCTGCTAAAGCCTGGCGGTAGCACATGTGCACAGTCCTCGAACTAGGCTCTGCCTCACGTGTTTACGTACTATTGTTGAACAACATTTATCAAGGAATGGCTTTTTAATATTTTGCAAGAAAAATTAAAAATAAATTAATATCGTGGAGTAAGGAATGGGAAAAGATTAGAAACGGTTCATGGAAAATTCTTAGAAAAGGGTTTATTAGCTGTATGTGCCAATACTATTTGAAGGCATATTAACATTTAAGAATGATAATAAAACGTGAAATTCTAAATCATTGTCAGAGTAGTCATTTGAGTTACGAGTATTAACGATGGTGTTGGATTTTATTTTGATATCGGTTATGCAGAAAACCTGGCTATGTTCATTTTAGAAATGCAAAGAAAATGATGTTTGCTTTGAATAATTAGTTGTTTTAATATATTGCTTCGCGCAATCTAACATAGCAAATCTGTGTGTCATGGTAGAAACTGCTTCCGGAAGATTAAACTCGTTTCATGAAAAATGCAAGTCGTGAAAGTGTTTTAATATAATTTTTTTGAGGGGAGAAAGTATTTGCAACAGCCATAATTACCTTTTATATGAAAGAATAGATGATGTAATTGTTATGCAAGTTTGTAAGTTGCGGAAGAAATCCTCATTTTCCTTTCGATGTGGTGGTGATTGTAATATTGGTAAACGTAACTGATACGAACGTTAACTTCGATCTCCTATTTTGTATTCCTTATTCCGAGTAGTGAAAGGATGAGTCAATCTTTTGTTTCCCGGAATCATAAAGAACTTGCAGCAGCATAAGTGTGTGAAAGTTCTTTCATTGATGTTCGTGAATGTAATTTTCTGTGTGGAGTAGGCTAATATTTAGTGTTAAACACCCTATAAACCGCTTGTAATTAATGAGAACAAATTGTCTTTTTGCCATTAAACATAGTTACCATGGGAATATTTGTTAACATCTTCGATCAGTATGTTTCCAAAACATACGATTACCAAATGGGGGGAAAATTATGTAGATTTAATTTTGCATGTGCAATCAAAATTTTTCTCCAACTCCGGGAGAAGAATCTTATACACAAGTAGGGTTGCCAGCCAGCCGGAATTTCACCGGTAGGCACGGAAATTTTGCCACCGGCCCTACAGACGGCCGGTATTGTATTTCCGATAATCTTTACAACGGAGACAACGAGTCAGATCTGGAACCCGGGTTTCCACTTCGGACTCGCTAGTCTTTAGTTTGTCCTTCCTTGTTACTTATATATTTCTTCTGAATAGGGGACAGGCATAATTTCTTCGATATCTCTCTGCAGGGATATTTTTTTATTTTTTTCTTTAAGGTACGTACTATGACACTAGTTTATTAGCTTGTGTGATCTGGTATTGTGATTTACTTATTAAATATTGATATTTCTCGTTAGAAAATAGCCCTATATCATATCAATAAATTAGTTGTGTCCATTTTTGATCTGTTAAAGTTAAGGCATAAACTATCATAATTGTCTTTTTTTTTATTCTATGCATTGTTCATCAATTCTAGTTTTCAACTATCTCTTTTTCCTTGCACAATAAGTTACCTTCTACTCTTTTTCATGACAGTTTATATCCCCCCTGTGGTTTAATTCAACTACTTCACGTTATAGTTAGTTATCAGTGGAGGTTCCGTCCCCCCCCCCCCCACAACTGGCACATTTATGCACAAGTCACACGCTAACAGTACTAATCTATTTAAACTACACAGCGGTTCTACCTCAGTAGGTAGAATGTAGGCTTAGCATTCGGAAGGTTCTGGGATCGATCTCAGCGGTTGGACAGTGTAGGGAAAGGCTCCTGAGAGTCGGTCAAGGAGTAGTTTGAAGTACCATCTCGGTATTAATCTGGTGTGACTGAGGAAGATCCCATGGCTGGGAGTGTGTTGACAGTACACAGGCGAAGCATATTTAACTATAGCAGGTTGGATAACTCAGCATTTAGTTCTATAGTAGTAACAATGACTTTAGGAATATATTGAAAATCTATGGGAGCATGCTGTTGTTCGAAAACCTTTGTGTACATGTTCCTGTAAGCTGTGATGTTTTATTCACACAGTGTCCGATTTGTACAATTTTCCAGGGGGAAAATTTTCTCAATGTAGAATACCGTATTTTACATCTGTTCATATCCCAGGCTTTTGGAATATTTAGGAAACAGAGCCTGGGAATGTTTTTGCAGGGTACCCAAAGTCTCCTGATACAAATCGAACACTGCATTCACACGAGTTAACGTTGAGAGATGATGGATGAAAACTGCTGATGGCGATTTGGAGACCATTTGACATAAAACCAAGGTGTAAACAATCGGAATACAGGCTATTGACTTTGAACATCACTGCGTGGCCTTGACCTTGATGGTTTGGTCTACGTGCTGAAAGTAACGTTTAGAAAGCTTGAAGGTCATTGCTCGAAATATTATAACAACAACAAGGGGCAGAATACACAAATAAGAACATTCTAAAATGGTATTTCGCGTGGTTACCGTTCACAGGTGAATGACCGATGTACAGTTTTATCAAACAAACTTAAAGATCTTAAATTGTAATTTAGGCGGATTATTCCTATGGGTATAGCCGGCCGGGTAACCGTGCGGTCTACGGCGGTAGACCAACGACTCGAAGGTCGGGTTCGAGTCCCGGCATGGGTGTGGATTTTAATGGCTAAAAGACGAATCGTGACGGGCCGAAGTCCAAAGTTACTAGACTGGCCCATACAAAAATAAAGTTTACCTATGGTTATATTTAATGTAAATGAGACATTCTCAATTCGACCAATATCGAAAAAGTTTTCAGGTCATAGTCTGGGAGAGGAATGTGCCTCGAAGCTAATTTCAGGACTCAGTCAGACCTCCACCGAAGGAACATACGTATTACATCAAAAGACTCACAGCTTGTTCATATCGCAGAAAAAAGAATCCAAAATATTACTTAAAATTTTGACACTTCAAGAGATGCATATTTGCTGTGCCTGAAATTGGACAAGTAATCCACCCAAGAAGATGGTAATATTTTTTTTTCTAATAACTGATGTGGAAACAAGAAGTACACATTATAAGAACTACCTAAGTCTTACAATAATCGTGATACATGTTGCTTTAATAATAATAATAATAAAATAAAAAAAAACCGGATTTCTGAAATCTTATAGCACTAAAGGGACAAGTGATATCCAAGTCATGTTGGGTACACTACAGTATCAGCCCCTTTCCCAATGTGTATTAAAATATCATCGTGTTATTGCAGGTCATTAGTGCACTGTAAATGTTTGAAATATGTATGGGAATAGGTGAACTTATTTATTAGTCGAGGAAAAATACGATTTATTGTATTATAGAACAACTGCAATAGGAATTATTTTTTGTTATTCTATGCAGAAATACGTGCTGAATGACATATCAACAGTTTTCACCGTTTGGAACACGAGAACTGACTACCATTTTGAAAAAAAAAAAAAAATGCGCAATTTTGTTTTTCATTTCTATCTCATAAACGGTTGCTCGTAGAGAAATTTTACAGGAGTAAAGAATTAAAGATCATATTTTTCTTTGTGTCACTATTAACATTTTTCATTTGCTCAGAAGTGGGTCACATTTTTTGATCCACAGTTCCACACCACCATCTTCCACAGGCCATAACTCGAGCTATTTCTCGCGAGGACTTCATATTTCGCATAAATGCTATGGTTGATTTATCATACTAATTTTTAACAAAACCCAGACTATGACCTGGAAGGCCTGGTCGAACTAACAAAGAATGTCTCAAATATATTTTGTAGCCATTTTAGAGTAAACCACGTAAACTCGCCTTTTTGGACCGTGTTCTCATAGTGTAAGCTGCTTTCAGTTTACGAAGATCTTGTTGCAAATGAATTAATAGTGTAGATTCTGTGAGACAGTGCTTGACTGTCATACCAAGACACGGCATAATTCCTCGCACCTTCAAAAGTAAAAGCAGATCTAAGTTCACAATAAAGCGATGCCTTTTCTATGGGTGTTAATGTTAGACACGTTAACACATTTGGCAGTTGTAAAAGGTCTGAGAAGGAGTGAACTTGCGAAGAGGCTATCTTATTAGTATGGTAATTCCATATCAATGGAACCAGTTCTCTCCACGCGACCATCTGTAATTGTGATGGAATTTTACACACATTTTTGCTGAAATATATACAGGGTGATCCAGTAAGTTTCTGTAAGCGGAAGTCACAGATACTGAACGTTTTGTTTATTTATGCATGAGCGAGAGTATCATCGCTCGGATGGATGGCAGTGGTTACGTATGTCATTTTTACTCATACGGAAAGTCATCTTATTCATGCGTATTTCGACTGGCCTTTTCTTCAGAGAATATCTGGAAATCGCGTAGTTCCTTTGAGGAATTTGCACGTCCATTGCACAAGTTTGGAATAATTATTTTTAGATGGAGCAGGTTTGAAGTCTCTGACGAGAACACGTCGCACGAGCTCTGGGATTATTAGTGGTACTCTGAAGTTGGAATGTCCACCCGGGAGCCCCCTATTTCGTAATGTAAACTTGAAGTTTGCAGGTATATCATTAGCACCCTGTATAAATGTAGTTATAAGGAAAGTTATGTTTATTTTTAGGTTTGAGATTTCATTCGGCATTTCGTTGAATCTTTGGAGAATACTGGGACGGCTCATACACTTACGAGCCATCCCTTTTTTAAACATTACTAACAGATCTTCGTAATCATATTGTCATCGACCACATATTTGGTAATTTGACTAACTGGTAGTGGCTTTTGGCATTTTTGCTATTGCTTCCGACTTGACGCCCACTCATGAAAAGTAGATGTTATCAATAGGTAGATCTTTTTATCTAAAGTGGCAAAATGTCCCTTCTTTCCAGATAGTACAGCATCAGCCAAGCGCATCGAAAAAAAATATATTCAAATGTGCAGTGTGCACAATTAAATTATTTCCAGGTATTCGTACTCACACTGCTTCTGTCTATCAATAGTTCCAAAAATAGTACTCACTCTGTTGATAAATATTAAACAACATTTTTTAAAAATTTCATTGAAGTATGATGGGAACCCAAGGACAAAAAAATATATTGTTGAAATGTTCGGTATAGTGTTTGTAGTATTTTTTGCTAAAAAGTCACAATTGTTTTGGTGACTAGTGTGAATTTCTACGGATTTATTTTGTTATACACATTATATGCATTCAAAGACCTTGAATTTTGTCTACGAAATATTTTGTTGCTGCATGTTCTTGGAATGTTTATAAACGTATGAGCATTTTTCTGCATTTTAAGATTTAAAAAAGCTTTTTTTTATTATTATTATTTTGTGCTAAAAATGTCAACAGGCGTGTGACCTTCGGCATTTATCTTCGGATTCAGCTCTAGCTGACGTACATACTAGTTGCAGAGACAAAAATGAAAGGAAATAGAACCTGTTTTCCAAAACGCTGTGCGTAGGACTGTACTATTAAAAGTATTCGTATTCATTGTCTTTAGAAGGTTGTTTTTTTTTTTCCTGTAGATTTCGGATGTGACAATGCTTGATACAGTTTTTTTTGTCCGTAACTGTACTGTGACCAGCGAAATGAGTACAGTTCAAGTAGATACTTCTTACTAATGATTTTTGAATGGTTCGGGAAATAATCGGTACAATTTTTTGTGACTTCACTAAAACGAAATAATTTTGATATGTACTGTTCGTGTTCTGTTGAAATATTTCCCCCTTAGCAAGTCCAAGATCTAGGGGCTAATATTTAATCGAAGTTTGGTAGTTTTGCTGGTGTGCGTGTGTACAAATCTTTAGTGCTTCTGGTTTTGGAGAGCCAAGTTCTAGAGATCTTGTACTTCTGCATTATGTCCAAATACTGTAGTAATGTCGGCCGGGCAGCATACTTCAAGTTCAGAATCTATGTTCAACGTCAGCGAATTGTGTTTTGTCTGTACGTTATCTTCTTTCGCACAGATACTTCAGTACATTTTGGAGAACATTGTAGTTAACGTGCTTTTGTTTCCATTTGAATTTATTTGAAGGCCTTTGGGCAACTGTCGCTCAGGCCGAATGGATGATGATGATGGGATGAATTGGTGGAATGAAGCAAGTCCATCACGCCACCCCTAGCACCAGTTATGAGGGCTCTACCAATTGAGCCACCACGGCCCATAGTTTTCTGTTGATGTGAAATATATTAATTAGCCTCTCTGTACTTAGTATATGTGATTAAAAATTATCGTACAGTTATTTTCTACATGCTTTGCCAAAGACTACCTACCAGTCGTATAGCTGTGTATGATGATGAAAATTCCAACCTCTCATGTGCTTATATATTTGTTTTCTTCGTTAATAAAATACGTTCACATATTTATATATAAAAAAAGCGCAAGCATCTACTACCAAGCCGACGTAGCTTACTGGTAGAGCATTGGCTTGGCATGCGGAGGGTCCTGGGTTCTATACCAACCAGCGGCCGACCATCCTGACTGAGAGATTTTGCAGGTTGTTTCCTCAGTCACACCAGGCAAATACCATAATGATACCTTCGACTTAGGTCCTGGCTGTCTCTTCTGCAACCTTTCCGCTATCCTATCCCATTGTGAGCCATAGATGCCTTAAAGGCCATAATTAAATTCAAATGCGCAAGCAAGTCCATTAATAGAATAACAACATCATAATGGTTTAAGTAGTTGTTACTATTGCTTGTGTTCATGTGGTAGCTGCAAAATGTTTTTTTTTTTTTTTTTATAATGATAGTTTTAAATTTTACATAATATCGCAGTGAAAAATTTTACATAATATCGCAGTGACTGTTAGGATATTGGTTAGTGTATGTTTGTAACCGTGCGGTATTTAACTTACACTTGGTTTCTTTCTTTCTTTTCAGACGCTTATAAACATGGCGTACTGCTGTCTGATTCTTTTGGGAAAATTCATTCAGAAGCTGGTATTCGGAGAATTGCGAGTGTCAGAACAGCAACACATCAAGGACAAATTCTGGAATTTTGTTTTCTACAAATTTATTTTCATTTTTGGAGTAATTAATGTGCAGTATATGGATGAAGTCGTTTTATGGTGTTCTTGGTTCTCCGTTCTGGGTTTCTTGCATCTTTTAGCGCAGCTATGCAAAGATAGATTCGAATATGTAAGTTGAATTAGCTTTCAGCACAGTTTTATTTATGTATATGTATTTGCGAAGGGAATGATGTGATCGCGTGCATGTGAGAGGGCACGCTTCCTTCAAACTGTCTGAAGTGTATGTATATAGTTTCTACCATCGGAACCCCAATGGAAATCCGACCATAAGAGAAGTGTATGCGCATAAGTGAGAAAGAAGTAACCAAGGTCACTGTTGTAAAGGGGAAAAAATGTTAGCAGAGTGGATTGAAATACCTTCCAACTAATGCGGACACCTCACGACAGAGTTCCAATAACTGAATTTTTTGCACAAATAGAGACATGTTTACGCACGGAGGACAGTACACTATTAAATATATGAACCGTTATTTGGGTCCTCTTGAATAATCGTAGAAGTTCCTTTAAGGAAGTACTTTTCGTTTTCAGCCTGAAGGTTTCGTCAGCGCGAACGATTACCGTATTTACCCGCGTAATAGTCGCATTTGAAGCAGACAAATTCGGAAAAATAATTTCCCCCGCATGAAAGTCGCAGTCTATTTTCCTACGTGTAACTGTCTTCGAACTTCCGTATCTTGAGAGTCCAAGTAACATGTTCGAAATAACATTTTGTTGGGATAAACCATGCATACCTCCGAAGCAGTTCACACCCTCCGTGTACTTTATCCCTCACGTCCGAGACTTTCAGTTCGTTGCTTTTTTGTTTTCTTAGTAGATAGATATAGGTAACAAGAACATTACGGTATTGACTATCAGATTTCCTCGCGTAATAGTCGCATTTGGATTTTCGCATTAACAAATCTGTACAATAAGTGCAACTATTACGCGAATAAACGCGATAATTATTATGTTAAAAGTGGGTTTTGTATGCTTGATGGTGAAGTGCGTTTAAGTGTATAACACGTTTTCTTTCTTCTTTTCACATACTCTGTTCACGCCTTATTTTCGAAAACACGTGTACGTACAAAAAAACCGTTTTAACACAAGTAGTCGTTCGCGCTGATGAAACCTTCAGATTGAAGACTAAAAGTACTTCCGGAAAGAATTATTAGTTATTCAAAAGAACAAAAATAAATATTTTTAAGGTACGTAGTTTTTATATTTCCTTAAAGTTGAGACCAGAATAATTGCTGCGTGAAAGAGACTGAAGTGGAGAATTGAGTGTTCCATTCAAAAGTTCAGGACTTTTTTTCAAGTCAAGAAATCAGTAAAACTGAAAAATTGTGAACAATAGCGATTCTAATTTGGAAAAAAATAACTACTAAATGTGTTTGTTTATGGTCCTAACATGCAATAAATTTCTACATGCTCATACATAATTTTAAAATATATGAAAGTATCCAGTAAGAACAATACGTAAACATTGCAATGTGACATAACTACAAGGTATATAATTTAATTATGAATTAAAAAGAGTTGGAATCAAACATTTTAAAGAGTTTGAGTGATATGAAACACAATTTTTCTCTTTGACCTTTGAGATCGGTTAAGAAACAAGAGGTTTCTGCCCAAAAGCTAAGAGTGCAGTAAGTCACAACACCCATTGCATTTAGTGTGTGCAACCAATTTCATATTTACAACCTCAGTTGTCTATCACCTATTTCATAAAGTCGTCTACACAAATCTAACTTTTTCCTCATCTTTTACATTGTTCAGTAGACAAGGAAATGTGGTGAATATTTTAGGTTTTATTATTATTTACTGTCCCTCAAATTTATTACTTTACTATTGAAAACCTTCAGAATCTTGAATCAGGCTGATTTCTGTTTTCTAAACCCATGCCCTTCTCTCACGAACTATGTATGCTATCTGGTCCGTTGCGCGAAATGCATATATTTCACCTTTGTTATTGTTTTTGAGATGTAAAATATAGTAAATTGGTATATTGTAAGTAAGCCAAGAAGATACTTTGTGGTTCTTCGGAAGATAAAATTACTTTTTCGTAATAAAAATCATTATTGTAAGAAAAGTTTTGCTTATATATATATATATATAT
>JAGDQP010016803.1:19047-39844 GCA_022664845.1 Lepisma saccharinum
ATATATATATATATATATATATATATTATTATTATTATTATTTGTAGTGATTCGTTTATGATACAAACGCTTTAAAAAAATTACAGACAAGCAAGATTATATATATATATATATATATAAAGTTTTTTAAAGGGGAGTTTTATTGGCTAAAATTGTTTTATTAAATTGGATGAGTTTAAAGCCGTATTCGTACTTAAAATACTATTTAAGCATTCATGTTCTATTGAAACTAGGAGATTCCTTTCCCGCGCATAGTACGACGAACACCTATCGGCGTTTCGCGCACCATTGGTGCGTACTTATATAAATCGATTTCTAGAAAGAAGGAAGTGGAAAATTTTTGAGAATCCAGGGATGATTTCCTAGCTATTACAGCGGACCCTTAATGGAGTAAAGTTCAAGTGTGCTTTCTAAATCCTGAAAATCTTATAGCATTTACAAAGGGATCCTTTATTTTATTATTCCAGCAAGTATATATGAGAAGGCTCAATCATTTGAAACCAAGTTTTGAAGTACAATATCTTTATGAGGTGGGTTTCACTGATGTATTTTTTTTAAAGTTGATTTAATCTTCCCCCCTCATAAAAAAAAAAAATAAGGGTTTGGGAAAGTTCCAACAAAGTAGACAAACCACTTTAAAAAAAAGTTGTAGTATTTGCCTACCAAAAAACAAACTGTATTTCTTTCATAGACGCGCTTTCGTAAATCACCCTTAAAAGTTCACTTTTGTAAAATTACAATCTACGAGAGAGAGAGAAAAAAAAATAACAAGAATTCTACACTTTAAAATAAAGTAGTGTTCGCAACACAGAGCAACTTGCCTGCTGTCATAATCTTAGTTCCTTTTGTAATACGGTGTTGCATGTTTGCACTCACTCGAGGTATTTTCAACTTACAAACTACGCAATTTATCGAACATATAACAGTCAAAAAAGAAATAAACATGGTCTGTCCAATATGTAATATACGAGGAGATATCAATAAGTTTTGCTGTAATTATGAACAGGAGTGCACTCGTAAATTTTCCAGTACCGGAACGTTTCAATTTTTATTGTATGCCACACCAATAACTGTGAAGTAAGGAATAGGCATAAAACAAAATTGTTAATATTGACAAAAAGATTCAAGATTAAATTTGAAAAGCTTAGCATTTAGAAAGTGAATAAGAAACATTTAACAGAAGAAATGTCAGAGTACAAAATCTTTTATATTACTTACTGAAACAGTCCAATCTTGATACAAACCACATGTTAATGCGTTACAAAAACTTAGCAAGTGGATTACAGTGCTTTGGAACATGATAAAACCAACGAAATCATTAAAAAGATCTGTAGGATAGCTTAAAAATTAACGCTAGGCAGAGTGTTAAGAAATCCCCATTCGCCGGTTGAAAGCAGTTTTTTGATTGCTTATAACAGCTACTTACGTCATTTGTTAAAACAATTATGCTTGCACTGTGTAAGTGTTATGCGAAATAACACATATTACACTGAATTGAGCTATAAAACCGAGATACATAGCAATTATAGGTCCTTGCCATAATTACCCCACATCACCTTACTTTTTTCATTACAATTTTTATTTTCAAAAATGATAATTTGCGTTCTGTCATAAACCAAAACTGAAACACTAAAAATGAACAAATGCTTATTTTCGACCCTCTAAATATAGTCCAACTAGTTTAAGCAACCTTTTCATCTGAACTTGGGAGATTTCAAATGGATTGACCCACATAAAGAGCCAACCGAATTTTCAAGTAGTATTTTATCTAATGCCTAAGCAATACCTTTTAAAAGATTAAGATTTAATAGGATTTCGTAGAAGGTAAAGCTTCCTTTAGTGCATATCACTCCACATAATCACAAAGCAAGTCTTCTATGGTTCCTCCTTTACTTTTATCACGGTATCTCCTCCTCGGTAAGTTTTCCAGGAAATAGCATTTTAATATATATATATATATATTACTAAACAATTATGGTGAGAGATGTTAACTCGTTTACTTCTGTGATATTTTTAAAAAAGTGGAAAATGAGGGGCGTAACCATAGAGGACCGTTAAAGGAAACTTAAATACATATGTACATTTACTCACCTTTTATAATTAGTTACTCCTCCATAAACACATTGCTGCAATATGATGAAGACGCATTGCAGTTGCAACCCTGATCACCTTCTTGTTTCTCTATTCGGGTGCGCAAGTTTTATAAACAGCAGAACTACTAGAAAGATCTTTAATCAGCACGTGCTAGAGTTATCCAGATGAATTGTTTACAGCCCTTTTATCCATCATGTGAACTACATGAGAAGGAATTGTTCTCTTTATAGAAGGGCGACGTGTAGTCGACACGCACTACACTGTTGCCAGCCTAGTTACTATGGCTCAAGAAGCAATGGATCCCGTTCGCGCTGAACAATTTATTGGCTAAATAAAGAAGAAAAAAGCAAAAGCAATTTGGGATGTGTCATTCGAGGAATCCAAGGACAGAAATCAAAAGAAACTTCATTGGATTGAAGTATGCAGTTTATGGGATGTTCAGCCCATCTTCTTTACCGTCTTTTCTCTCCAATCTGATTATACATAACATCAGTGCTCGAAGTGGAAAACCTGAGGAAGTGGTATGTTTCAGTACAGTTCAGAGTAAGCATACGGTACGTGAAGAAAGCAATAAGAGGTAGGGGTAGTGTGCGAATTGATGGGGGAGGAAGATGCCAGGGATTTCCCCGCTGACAAAAATTTATCCCCCTCTGGAGAAGAAAATTTTCATTCCTGGCAGGGCTAACTTTTTCCCTCTCTAGAATTTTTTGCTGCTATTATTCGAGCAATTTTTCGTGAACAAACACAACTACAAGACATCCGAAACTGCTTGCGCTGGATTGAATGAAAAGGTGAGCTGATGTCTGAATTCCACAACGTGTCCTTTAATTATTATTGTTAATTGGCATTCTTTATCCCCCTTTTCCCTATGCATCATAAAAGGCGAACATTTTTTTTGTTTACATCACATCATAAGTGCTTGCAAGGATGTGCGAGAGGGTGTACTTTCATCCCCCTCCCCAACCCTGACATTAATCAAGAATTGTAAGAACATTGATATACACAGCTTAGTTCCCAGAACTTTTTTTTTTATGTTTGTCTTAAACAATACATAAACGCATTCTCAGAAAACATATCTATATTAAATTTATCGAAAATAGGTAATTCTACAAATTGAAATCCTGTCCCCCCCCCTCCCCGCCTGACTACGGCCCTGTCTGTATCCCAGTCTCTCAAGTTTTTGCCGCGCAATTTCACAACCAGTAAACTTGACAAATGTGGCACTGTCAGTCTCGTACAGGTGGGGGTAACGATAAGATTCATTACATTTTTTTTTTTTTTAATTTGAACAATTTTTCTCCCAACAAGCAGTACCGGAACGGCGTGACCGGCGCATTCCGGTATCAGTACACCCCTGATTATGAAGGAGTCGACTTAAATGTACGAAATTTGTGTGCGTCTATAGCATGGAATATCTGAACCCCGTTGCAGAGCCACCTGTCGGCGGTGCGGCGAAGTAGAAGAGAAAGAGAGTGTTGAATCGCATATAATGAAAAGAACCGAACCTGATTTTCTCCAACCTAGCCCTTGATTACAAATATGTTAA
Source organism: Lepisma saccharinum (assembly GCA_022664845.1). Classification (NCBI taxonomy): domain Eukaryota; kingdom Metazoa; phylum Arthropoda; class Insecta; order Zygentoma; family Lepismatidae; genus Lepisma; species Lepisma saccharinum. The sequence goes on from JAGDQP010016803.1 coordinate 22,688, forward strand.
TTATAGATATGAGCATACGAAAGTATTATTTGAAAGAAAAATGAAGAAAATAAGGCTTCACCTCGTCGAGTACCGAACACGGGTTTTCTGCTCCATGAATCGACGTCCTAGCTACAGGGTTTGTCCGGAAAGTAATGCGACCACATTCGTGAAGAAGAAGAAGAAGAAGAAGAAGAAAACGTATTGGTACAAATATTTAAAATTCGAAGTAAGACTCTTGGGCGTTAACGCTTTTTTTTTCAGCGCGATTTCCATACTTGATAGGCCCTGGAAGGCCTTGTCTGGGACTTTACGTAGGGTCCTCGTCGAAGCTTCTTTGACGTTATCCTTACCTTCAAACTGGCGTCCTTTGAGCACCTTTTTGATTCGTGAAACAAAAAGAAGTAGGCAGGAGATAAGCCAAACTGTACGAGGGTTGAAGAAGCGTTGCAACGTTGCTTTTGGTGTCGTGGACCAGCAGGCAAGTGTGTATGGGGGCGCGTTTCTCTGTCTGCAAATTCTCGGTAACAATTTCGTGTACAGTGGTTTTGTCTATTCCTAGAGTCTCTGATATTATTCGAACACTTAATCAACGATCGGAATAAAAAAAGTTTACACACAAGATTCACATTGTCTTCGACTTTACTCGTTCACAGGCACCCAGAGCGGGGTTCGTCTTCCACTTCCTCCCGACCCTTCTTAAACATCCTGTGCCATCGCAAAACTGTGGATTTGAGATGCACTCACCCCCAAAGACCTGCTGAAAGATGGGAAATGTCCCAGATTTTGATGGCGTATCGTAGCGCAACGCAGCGCTGCATCCTGAGCTTATACCACAAGGTAAAATTGCCACTGAGGTTTATAGTTTAAACTGTCTGTGGGATTTAACGTTCATCCTATAGCAGCATGAGCACCCCACCCCACCCACCCCAAAAAAGCAGTTCTGATGTAGATGCACAAGCGTTGATTACGAGCCAAGGGAAGGATGACTGAAACAGTGCAACGCGACTGCTCTTGGACATAAGTAGTGTTCGAATTGAGGAAAATGCAGAAGGAAGGTATACGGCAATATGCAAATTAAGTGCAGGCACGTATCCAAAAGTTGATCGTGGTAGGGGTCCAAGAGCTTCCGGGGGGATCCAAGGTATATCTGGGCATGAAATGTATATTAAATATATATTATACCTTTGAAGTTATACTATTTTTCCATAAAACTTGTTTTGGGGGTCCGGACCCACCTCCTAAATACGTCCTTGAATAAGTTATGTATTTTATATGTCGTAAATAACCGGCACAAATGCACAAAATTTTTGCTAGAATATTTATTACCCTTTCCCCTACTGTCGATATCTGTAGCAAGGAAGAGATAGGGAAAATAAGTAAAGAAGGAAACCCCCCGTCCACTTCAATTTGAACACTGGCTGCAATGGCTGAGGTTTGCATAAGCTATTCAGTTTGGACTATACTTCATGATAATCATGAACATCTTCACCTGTCCAAAGTGGCCGTTGGTTCCGCGTTTCCTGCCTCCATTGCGCACTATGTTGGCGATGTGCCAGGAGAAAAATGACTCATTCTTTCCAAAACTGGTGGTGGTGAATGGATCTTAAATTCACCACTATGATTCTGAAATGAAGTCCATTAAGATAGAATGTAAGCATTCCGCGTCATTTTCATCTGAGAGGACTAAGCAGTTGTCCTGATGGCCACGGTATTACTGGGGACTTGTACCAAAACTTATTACAGGAGATACACGATCAACACGAGGCAGGCGTGACAAGCTCTTACTAAAGGTATACATCTCTTGATTGACAGTGCTCCCACTCACAAAGCAGCAGAACTTGTAAACAAGTATTATTACACTCAGCTGTAACATCTCCCGTATTCCGCTGATCTAGCACCTTCACGCTTCTTCCTTACCCACAGAATGAAGGAACTGATGATGAGGCCATTTATTCCCTAAAATAAAATGGTGTTGATGGCAAAATAAAGACTTCTATAAGGAGAGTTTGCGGGAGAGCCTGGGAGAAATGTCTGATTTTACAGAGTGGTTATGTAGAGACGACGTAACATCACTGGGAGGCTTCATGAACCTAATTCAGTTCTTTCATGGGCAGGTCATAAACGTAGTAATACTTCCTCTTAAGTCGTAAAATTGAAATTTAACCATGGTAATGTGGTGATCGGCCGGGATTTTACTTCCTGGATTTCTACGAAGCAAAAAAGAAAATATATTAATAGAAAATTCAGTGCTTTAATAATAGTCATAATTGAAGTTCAGAATAATTTAGGCTTAGAGAAGTTGCAGCGAAGATTTTTTTTTTTTTTTTTTGAAAAAAATAATGTAAACCTTTCCTGTAATGTAATTGAAATATTGTTTTGTTATGAGGAGCGCAAATACATCATACATGAGAAAATGTTGTACTTTCCATAACGTAAATGCGTGATATAATATGACCGACAAGGAATTAGCCTCTTCCTAAACATGTCGTGGAAATCTTCCAGGGCGCATAATGAACACGCTTGTGAGAAAGTTCATAGGACTGTAACATCATTTGAGTAATCCAGTCGTTCATTTTCGTTTAGGAGATATGAAAATTGCTATATATTGACGTAACCTGCGTGACAGTTACATACAGTCACGTTATGAATTCATCGTAGTGACATTATGTAATGTCTGATACTTCGAGTCCTTTCTTTCTTAAGCAGAACGCCAGATGAAAATAATATGGAAAACGTAACATTAGTGATGTACATAATGATCGATGATTTCGCCACAGAATGTAAACTCCATAGCGATTAGCGAAACGCGTTTGATTGATGATCGTTAATATTTGTAATTATAAGAGAAATCGTGAAACATCCGTGTCATTTATTCAGTTGCAATACAAATTAATAGCTTGCTGCATCTTTTTCGGTGTTTCTAATGTAAAGCCATATTTTCAGAAGAGAGAAATCAAGATTTTCCTAACGTGTAACATGGTATGACATAAAAATCTCGTATGTATGGAAAAATAGGCTAGATGTGTTATTAGCTCTTTTTATGTATGACACGTGTCAATTGAGTACGTAATCTAATAACTACTTTGGATGAGGAGAAAAACAACAGTTGAAAGAACTTATTCGTACTGGTCGTGCTTCAAAGCGCGAACACACTTTCCTTGTAATTCCTGACTTCATAATGCGAATTTTAAAAGACGTTAAATTGTATACTTCTTTTCAATCTACTTTATTATACAGCAGTAGTATTCAGACTTGCCTATGTGAACCTCTAAAGGCATTTCACTTACTTGCTTTATTACTGACTTCTTGGCGCTTGGCCTTCTTCGCACCAGCTTCAATCTTCTTGGTTCATTGCCCACCACCATCTTCTAAACCCTAGTTTTCTCAGGTCGTCCTCAACATAGTCTTTCCTTGTTTCTTCTCCGGTCTCCCGCCTGGTTCCCCTACTAATATCTTTTTATACATTGTACTATCCTCCCTCCATACATGCCCCCAACCATCTTATTCTCTCCAAAGATCCTTCTTTCTTAAAATCTTCCTTTCCCATCTTCTTGGTAACTCTTTGCCTCTTTCCATTAAGGTGCATATTTCTGATCCACACACTACTTCTGAACGCACTATTGTTTTATAGATACTAATCTTACTTCTGCATATTTATTTAGAGTTGTAAATAAATTTTCCTCGGAGCCAACCAACATTTATTTACTACTATAATTTTTATTAATTTCATCAGATATGTTGTTGGCTTAATTTATTATTGGTCCTAAGTACTTCAGTTTGTCACTTTACTCGAATTCATGCGGTTATTACTTTTCTTTCTCTCTCTTTTCTCTCCCTTCATAATGGTAGCAGGTATTTCGTCTTCTGTGCATTTATTTGTAATCCTATGTTCTGCAGGAATTTTAGGAAAAATATATCATCATTATTATTATTCTGTCGAAAGCAGTAGGTTCTTCAAACCATGCTAGGCCTTCTCCCCCAAGCCGATCTTGTACTCTTTATATATATATATATATATATATATATATATAAGTTACAATTTTGTGTTCCGTAATACTGTCAAGAAGTTGTATCCGCCTTATTCCTCTTTTTCCTTCAACTGTTCCATTCCTCAATACGCAGTTTCTGCGTGTAAAGTATCCTAACTAATTCCTTTATCTCTTTCCTATTTCTCAAGTGTTGTTCATCTGTCGCTTTCTCTTTTCAGGACTTCCTCGTTCTGTATTTTCTGTATCCAGTGATCTTTCCATGCTTCTCCATGCCCACGTTATGAAGGGTTTCGTTTCTTTCGTTGAGTCTACATTTCAAATTCATACAGCACGAGATTCCAAGCAAAATACCTAATTAGTTTTCCTTCAAGCCTTTGTTCGTTGGTCCACAGTGAAAATTCTGCTTAATTCATACCTCTTTCGCCCTTCCTAGTCTCGCCTTTATATCGTTCACACTGTATCTTCACTTATACTTCAGAGACTCTTGAAACAGGATACTTGTTCTACATTTCCTCTTCTCAGTTTTGATGTTCGCTCTGGTTTTATTTGTTCCAGTTATCACCCCTTTCGTTTTCATTACGGTTATCTTCATTCCATGTTCCTCATACCTAGGGGCAGTAGAGTAGATACGGCAGTTACGGTCGTTAACGTTTTGTGAAAATGTTCTTTTTAAATCACAAAATTTGAACATTCTGCTTCCATCCACGAACTCTGAGCATTACTCAAGAATTTATATATTTTTATTCATTCATTCACGAAAATTATGCCGAAAAGAATAATGTCTTCAAAAGTCTATCATCGGACTCGCGTAGCACGGAGAATGTTGGAATGTAGTACACTTTATCCTCCATTGTTGGAAGCAAATTTGCGAAGATCGTTTGCCATCTATCGGGAAAATATAAATACATTATCACCGTATACGTTTGGGAGTATTCGCGGTTAAAGGCTTTGTGAAAACAAGTAGAACGCGTGAAATATCATGCCACCGAAAATCTCGCTGTCGGAAAGAACAGAGCAAAGTTTTTTTCAAAGTTTTCCTGTGTGCTGATCAACCATCGAACAAGCCAGACCATGACAAATTTGAGGCTGTTTTCATCACATGCCTATGAAAATTCAGCTGAGTTATTAAGAAATAAATTCCTTCAAAATGGTTCAGATTCTGATACTTGTTTTTGCAAATGTGAAAAATAATTAAATAAATAAAAAGATTAATAGTATTAATAGATAGTTTTTATTTCAAAAGAAATGCACTTTTTGTAGGTTTCTAGCAGTATGCATTAGTGGAGGGTTAATATATAAAATTTTAAAACGTCATTGGAAATAATTATTTATTTTTATCTAGTCAAGAAATTTCATCTACTCACGATTTTTTAACATTTTCACTCACAAAATTTAATCACCTTTATTCACAAAATTCTACTGTCTCTTCTCATAGCTTTCTTTTAGCTGTTGTAACATCTTAAGTGAAGTTACATCTCTGCAACGGGAACCTTATTATCTAGAACTCAGATTAATTTGATTTTTTTTCCGCCCCTAGTGGCTCCTTCGTACTTGCATACGAAATTGTTTATGCCATACCATGATACATGTCAGGAAAATCTTGATTTCTCTCCTCTGAGAGTATGTTGAATGAAGTGGACGAGGAGATCTTATTCTGTAGCTTTTTCAGTTCATTCTGTGTAGTCAATCTTTATTCTCTGATTTAAATATAGATTTCTTGTAAAACTTCGATTTTCCATTCCACATCTCTCTTCTTCAACACTTCCATTACGATCTGCCACTTGACTCGATTGAACACCTTCTCGAAATTAACAAATGTTACATATCGGTGGTACTTTGCAGCTACCTCGTATCTAAAAAAATACAGCAGAGGGGAAAAATCTAATGTTCGTTAGATGTAAAAGGCAGGAGCGCTGATTTGTTTCACTCCCATAAGTCATGTTGTGTTGCACTTAGTAAGATAAGGGCCAGTGCGTTATGTAAATCGAATTTTTGTAAACACATTCGTGTTAAATAGAGAAAAGAGCGTGAAATTTTAATAGAAAGGAAAGGAATTGTATTTACGTAGGTAGTATCTTGAAAATCACATATATAATTACACATACAACACTATATATATATATATATCAGCAAAGTATCATCGATATACTTCTGTACGTACTTCCCACAGATTGTTCTTAAACTTTGGTAAACATTATTTTTATATGGGCCAGTCTAGTAACTTTGAACTTCGGCCCGTCACGTTTCGCTTTTAGCTGTTAAAATCCATGCCCCTGCCGGGACTCGAACTCGGGACCTTCGAGCCGATGGCGTACCGCCGCAGCCCGCTCGGCCACCTGGCCCGCATAAATTGTTCTTAACAAACCAGTAGCGTCCTTTGTATATCCTTTTGGAAATCCAAACTGTCCATCTCTTGCCATCTTTTGTTTTTCTAGTGGAGTCGCACGATACTTTGTTTCCTTCCTCTCCCACGCTTTTTATCAGTTCAGTCGGAATAGCATCCACACCCCTTGCTTTGCCCTTTCTTATCTGATTTAGTGCTTTCTCAAATTCTTCTTGCAGTATTTTGATCCCTTTGTCATCTTCAATTATTTCTGCTTCGTCTTCTATATTTAGTGTGTGTGCGGGTCAGGCAGCTTTGTATGGATCTTCTATGCATTTCTTTCATTCTTCCAATATTCCATTTCGATACTACTGCTAGTGTTTTTATTTCACTTACATGTGTGGACTAGATATGCACCTAGTACCTCAGCTTGTCACTTGCAGTCCCCCAGACATGTTACAGCTGCGACATAGCTGAGTATCTGGCCCATTAATATAAGTTAAATTAAAAAATAACAAATGCTCTGTTTTTGAAATACTTTTTTTCGATGACCGTGCATCAGATCCCTTCTTCTTTTCTTCATATTGTCTATTTGATTGCGTTCCTTTTGCTTTATCTGTTTCTCTCCTGTACCTGTTCGTTTCCCCTTTCTTTCGGGAAGGGCGTAAGCCATAGTGCTGTTACCGCCCATAAAATTAATTTTATCTTTATCTTTCCCCTTTCTTCTTACCATTTTCCTCAATATTTCTTGTGTAATCTATTTCTTATTTCGTTTATATATATATAATATATATATATATATATATCGTATTACCTCTTTTGTTCAGTCAAGTAAACCGTTTTAAGTGATCCCAGTGTTTGTTAGTATTTTCATTTGTTCCATCCCTAATAGAGTACTTTTCGTCGAACTTAAAATTTATATCTGATTTCCTCGTTTATAATAATAATAACATCTTCAGTACTAACTTCCTCATGTTTGCACTTCTTCAACTTATTATTATTAATTATTATTATTTTCCATCTCTGTTTAAACTTTATTACGGTCAGGGAATATGTGGACTGCAGGAAGGAACTTTGCATTCTACAAACAATTTCCAAACCTGTCTTAGATTCTGAAACCTTTCTGTATCTGATCGTGTCGTCTGGGGTATGTCTTTTGTGATGGTCATGGAGTATTAGTTACAAAACTCAGCTAATCTTTGACTTCTGTTTTTCCTTCCTAGTCCCTAGTTTGCTGCTTTTCCGTTTTTAATTTATTATAAAAGGCTGACAAAGGCAATTACACTTAACACAAAATCACTAAAAACTAGTGTGTAACTGTTTCAGAGATATACCACCACCTCCTTCAGACTTTACAACCCAGCTTTGATAATAAATTACGGAATGGATACAAGACTTGGTTTTGATTACATTTCTCATCATCATGATGATGTGTCCATACCCTTCCAGTCGCCCACCACTGCGATACATGCACTCTTGTGTTTCACTTTGAATTAACTTGTCCAGATACTTATCATGTAATTCGACTTCGTCTTCGGAATATTCAGATGTGGGCATGTATATCTGTACTGTGACGTGGGGATCCTTCCTTCCTTTCAGCCTTACAATCAGCATGTGGTCAATGATGTCATCTTTTTCATGGTCTCTTTTAGTCGTTTTCCAAGGACGACACCCACTCCGTTGCTTTCTCTTCTTTCCGGTCCCGAATAAAATATCCTACATTCATCATCTCGAACTGTACCAGTACCATCTCCTCTTACTTTACATAGTCTTGCTGCACTTATATATTTGATCTTCATTTCTCCTTTCAGATTTTTCTACTTCCCTGCTTTCAACTGTGTCCGGATGTTTCACGTTTTGATTCATAGTCGTGTCTTCTCTTTTCGCTGTTCATATTTTCTTCGACTTCTTTTCGTTTCGTTACGTATTTAAAAAAAGTATTTTACGATAAACATGGTACGGTATAATCAAGACCAGATTCGGGCTTGGGCTGTCATTCCCGTGAATGAATTTATAAAAACAGTTTCCCCGTAGTGACGTCAATCGAAAGGAAATGCAGAACCACTGGATACTACAATCAGCTGTGATCATCCTCATACACACGTTTCGCCTTTAGCGATGACGTATCTGCGCCTTGAAAACAGATTTACATAAATTACTATAACACTCACCGTTACGAAGTGGGAAGTCTTCAAAAATTTTTAGAACTTACTATCGATGATTAACGACTATGCATTTCGAAGCTATCCGCTTCTTCTTCAGGCCGCGAATAAATGTAAGATCTTACTGTTATTGTTCTTTATGCTTGTATGTAATGAATAAAAACCGTGTAATGTGTGTGGGTATGTATGTTATTTGTTAACTTAAGAATACTTATTTAAAATATATATATCAGTAAACAAATTTGCCAGGTGCCATGGATATAAATAGTAGTAATTGGTGAAATGAACAACGTGATCGCCATAGTGGTGTGTTGCGGCACCAATTTGTGATATAGCGGGCCAATAGATATAGGATGTGTACATAATTGAGTAAGCGTTTACATTAACAATAAAGTAGGAATAAGGTATAAATGGAAAATGTCATAAATGAAGCAAACAGATATATGGAATCATACGGGCAAATTTAATGTTTACGGAAAGACTTTCCCAAAAGTTTTATTGCATAGAGTTAGGAGACTGGCGACGTAACAGGAATTGTTCTTTATAGGGGTGCCAAGCTTGGTGTAAATAACCTTTAACCGAGTTCATCTTTGTTGTGATCTAGACATGATGGAGCACGCTTCTAACGTTTTTTCAGTGTTATTCCATGCTTAATATATCACCGTAGATGTTGTTGATATGAGGTGGTGGTGTTCTGAGTGTTTGGACAATCCAGATACAGAATTGTTAAACTGACCGTCTCTTTCATGTTCGCTAATGCATACATACAGACATCTTTTTGTCATACCGATATACTGTTTGCCACAACTCATACGTGACTTCATAGACTCCAGACTTCTGTTTTGTGTTTGTGAAATAACTTTTGTCGTGAGTATATGCTTTCTCCATGCTTTTAAGAGCGCTAAGTACTGATACCAAATCATTTTTATTTTTAATATTTGACTAAACCTATTAGTCATAGGCATAGCATAGCTGTTAACGACTGACAGTCGATACATTTTTTTTTAATGATTGATGGTTGTGGTTAAGTGTTTTTGAGTTAATAAATAACGAGTACAAACATTAAACAGTTTTATTTATTACATAAAAGCATAAAAAAACAACTGAAACACAGTTTTACAGTTATTCGGCCTGAAGAAGGGGATAGCTTTGAAATGCATAGCCACTAATCGTCGAGAATAATAATAATAAATTTTTCACTTCGTTAAGGGGAGTGTTATAGTAATTTGTGTTTGTTTCAATTAGTCTGAACTAGGTTAAATTGTCATTGAATGAACCTCAAAGCGGAGTTCTAAATTAAATTCAAAAGAATAACTTTTGCCACAGCAAAGTGTAGCAGCTTTAATATAAAGTAAAAGTAGTACCCACACCAAGAGAGATTGGTAATACGAAAATATTTATTTGTGCATAGAAAACATATAATTATGATGTACGTAACGAAGCGAATATCAGACTCGGTATTACATAATAATCTCTTGCTCTTTTTTATTAGTATTTTATTTATTTTAAGGTATTATTATAGACTCTTATTAGCATGTAGTAAATTAAATATTCCGTTCACTTAAAAATTCACCATAGTATTTACCATAATTACCCAATTTAGTATCAATCAAGATGCTAGTTTCGAAGAGCGAATGTTCACTAAAAAGTTACTACTGAATTCATTACTTCGTCCAAAGCTATAAAAAATTAGTCTTTGTCACAAAACTTTAGATTCTATTTTTTACAGCATTGTAATAACGAATTTCATATTTCGAGTGCCATTTCCCGTTTTATTTGCTTCGTAAGCACACCATTTTCTTGCTGCGAATATCGAAAATCATAATGAAAATAAATACCGCTGATATTTTAAACGAATTTAATTTTACCATTCAGTGCGAAAAACTCAGAAATCTATGAATAAGTTTCTCATCTATTTAGTTTCACACGATTGCTCAAGTCTGAATGTAAATAAATAAAAGTAACTTTATCGAACTATGGTCTCTTTGGTGCTTCTCGTATATGGGTACAATTTGCTTTGGATCAGTTGAAGAGTATGATTCCAGAAATGGACTCGCTCAGTCCGCTTGTGTATAATTTAAAATTAAAGCGTGGACTCGTTCGTACTGCAGGCAGTAGTTTTTACTTTATAGCTTCTGTTGTTTCCAAAACTTGTTCTGTACTGTGTTATAGATCTTGAATTTGTGTGTAATGTCTGCGAATTCGTTACTTTTTCTACGTTATTTTTCCTATTTCTGAAAATGTTCGAAAATAGACTGAACTAGTTTTGGGGTCATAGTCTTCAATTATAACCTACATTTAGGACGGTATCCATACTTGTCATCGTACTGCTCAAAAAAGGATTTGCATCAACTCTGAAATTACTGTTAGTTTCTTCTCAGTGCTGAGTGTATGCTTAATGAGATACCAGATAAACTATACCTGTAAACTAATTCGAAGGGCCGTTGTGGCTCAGGTGATTGGTAGAGTGCACACCTCTTGTGCGTGGGGTTCTCAGTTCGATCCTGGATCGTGCTTTGTGGTGGACAAACACCGTGTGTGTGGGCTTTCTCGGGGTTCTCCCATTTTCTACCTATTTTCTTCATCCAGTTGGGCTGTGCCAGAGTTGTCTAAAGACCGTAGAATGTAAAACTCAAATCCTAATTTCGAAATTATAGATCTCTATAATCCGCAAGGGTGCCCACCAAGGAAATTAGAGCCGTTAGTATAGATAAATAGTTACGTTTTAATCATAGGTCACACACAGTCATATTTCGTTTCTTAGTTGGCTGCGCGTATGGACACATGGCCTTTGTGAGCGAGGGTGATATCGCTCTCACCCACACACAGAAGGGGAGAGAGGGAGGGAAATTGCAGTACCATCATAATCTCCCCTCCGCTATACAAGCCCTTGTTTATTTTCTAACCTGAACCCAAACTCTGGAAATCTTTAGCTTAAGTCTGTATTTATATTAAAATAGTCAACGTAAAACGAAAAAGGAAAGTGATATTTAGCCTTACATTGACGCCTATTAAAATTGAGTCTTAATATATGTTATCCAAACCGTGTACTGGATCGGTTCAAGTGGAATCCAGATCTTGTAACTTCAGTAGTTTAGATTGCAAGTTGTATTTTGTGATATTTCTAAAATACTCACCAGAAAATTTCTTTGCAGTTATCATTTTCTCCAACAACGCCTAGATGGAGTCATATAAGGCTTCTAACGCTGCTGGCGGCCATTTTGGTTCTCTCTGGATTTATGTTCCTTATTTGTGCTGCTGTTGGATTCTTCGGAGGATTCAATACATTCGCTTTTATGGCAGCCGAGGTAAGAATAAACTATTCGTGTAATAACATATTGTGAAGAGTTGTTTTTCGCTAGTATATACAGGGTGTTGTAATCATCATCATTAGAAGGATGAGATTTCGGACTGAAACAAGAAAATGTCCGTCGAAGAAGTATCAAAGTATGCATAGTTAGAAGCTGGAGGCATGCGAATGTGGTGCGACATCGTCATAAATGGCGTAATATTTGGGACATCGTCATACATGTAAGACGTATCGGCTTCAAATCACAATCCAAGTTGTACCCCAAAAAATTTATTTGAGAAAGTTTATCGTTAAGGAATGCAACTTACAGGGGATTGCGCATTATTACTTGACAAACTTTGCTCAGGTACAATCCTAGGGTACAATTTTGATTTTGATTTGCTGAGCGCACACGTCTGACATATTTGTGAAGACATTTCGTCATTAATGTGACGAAACTCTGCTTCACAATTGGGTGCCTTTAGCTCCAAAAACTACGCACGTTTCGATATTGATTCAAATAAACTTTTTACTTGTTTCGGTCTGAAGAATGAACTCAAACTTATGACAAAGACCTTTTAAACACCCTGTATATAACCGAAAGTTGTACATTGTGGCGACTAGAAACTAATGTTAGCCAATCAACGAACAAAATCAAGTAAATGTTCATTTTAAATCTGTATAAGATATGGAGTTATATATTTAAATTTATTATTACTATTTTCTGATGCAGCACAGTCATTTTACAGTGGAACTTTTATCTTAGGGTAGAAATAATAGATAATATACAGTATACTATCACTATACGACACTTGGCATAAATAATTTTAGAGTTGAATACTGTAATTGGGAGATGTTTTAGTGTATAATATACTACAAACCTTGAATCGGGTCTTTATTTTCTAGCGTACTGAAGAAAAGCACTTTCGTGTTTAAAGATATTATTAGAACATTTGGTTGGGCGTCAATAGAGCACACTATTTATTACTGCGAAGAAAAAAAAAAGGTAGGAGGTAGAAGCTATGCTAAGGGAAAACGAAATATGACCCTTATTTTCTGTGCCATGATGATCTGACTGAAGGAAGGTCTTAAGTAAGTAAGAGGACACATTACATCAGTCTTGTAAGGATGCTTTAAAATATTACGGTTGTCATCTTGTCCTAATGACACTGAAGCTTATAAATATGGGGTAAGAGTATCTCCAAAGGAAGTTAAATATTAAACCGAAACTCAAATAATATGAAGTGAAGGTGCAAAGAGGTTGAAGAAAAAGCCATTTCTTGTAGATCTTCCCCTCTCTCGTTCTCTTGTAAACATTTTCAGGGTTATTGTAGAATATGCAGTAAACTCAAGCCTTACCAAAGTCACGAAATTGCGATTGGTATATCAGAAGCGAATGATTTCTTTTCGAAATCAATGGATGAAAAGAAAAAGCAGCAAAAAATAATTTTAAAAATGCGTTTTGTTGTGATAGGGAGAATATATCTGCAGTGATTGATAAGATATGGTTTTGGCCATATTGATATGATCGGTTGTTGTTTTAGCTGGTAGCTAAGGTAAACATTGCCAGCCATGTTGTAATATCTTTTGAGTGTGCATTTGTAGGAGTCCTGTTTCATATATTATTACGACTACATTATGTATGGGAAAATCACGTAATATATGTGAGATCTGGCTGGTGAATATATGAAGTCTTTATACAATTATTCATGTGTGTTGTATTCATTTATACATTCATCTACATACATAATTATATACGGCCGCGACTGATTATACAGCAATATCCACCCTTTGTGAAGTATATGTTGGGAAGAAAATAAGATGATTGACGCGAAAGTTATTTGTACATGGATCAGTTTTAATAAAGAGCTTATCAAATCAAAGAATTTTAACTTGCTTGCTTGCTTTTTTTAAATAATAATAACGTTAGTAACATAATAGTGTAAATTGCAAACAATCTAAGCAACAGGATTTCCTTAAAAACGGTCATACAGTTTCACCTTCCAAATAGGTTATGCGATAATCGATTGAGGTATGATTCTTCATTGTTCTGACTTTACAGCTACATCATTTGAGGTTGAACCCCATTAATTCAGATAATAATAGTACTACTACTACTATAACGACGTTCACATACTTGGAGATGCAGCATAATTTTTGTTTTACACAACCATACAAGTATGAAAAAGGGATAAGTCCGAATTAACTTATCCTCACATTTGTCACATTGGAAGATAATATTGAATTTATTTATGGCCTTTAGTCATCTCAGAATGAGACCGAGATAGGGTGAGGGAAAGAATAGTGGAAGGCTAATTTGTATGTACTATCCCGACAATTGCCTGCTGTAAGTGAGGAATAATCTGATTCAGGATGGACTGCCGCTTGCTTTGATCGTTCCCAGTATTATGTGATGGCTAAGCCAACGCTCTACCAACTGAGCTACGACTGTTGTAAATATGTTGTGAAAATTTACCTCTGCGTTGCTATGGTCTATGGATGCATGTGACATATCTTGATTATGATAAAACTGCCAAAAAGGAATAGTCTGTGACAGGGTTGCCACAAATCAGGGAATTCAGAGAATTTAAAAATATGCGAAAAAATCAGGGGAAAAACATGGTTTTTGGTTAGTTCACCAGGGAAAACTAGAAAAAGAGGGTGACTTATTCCAAGGACGCCATTAAGATCGACAAACGAAAGGTTGACGTGAAAGTCAAACAGCTGAAGGAAAACCGTTGTAAATTACTTTGAATGTCAGGAGAGAGAGAAGGAAGCCATTAGTTCGAAAAACCAAACGTCTGTTCAGCTCAAAGAAGTGGCTTTAGTGAGGGCTAAGAGGGCAGTTGAACTAAAGATTGTTTTATCAGGTGAACCATAGAAAGTGAAATACACTGATTGTTATGTACCTAATGTAATGTAATAAATATTTCTCTCTTGTAAGGCCATACATCATCGAAGATTTAAAAACCCACCCATTTTAAGACTAATCAGTATTAAGTCTTATCATGTAGTAAATTTATTTCCATACATTTTAGAAGCTATGCAGATAACTTGACAGTTCAGAACCTCTGATTTATGAAACCCACTTACCTTATATTCTGTGTATAGTATATATGGGATATGAGTTTTCACGTGGTAGTTTTTTTTTTTTTAATTTTAATTTAAAGTAATTAAATTATTTTCAGACACTTTGTGTTCCACTATTAACAGCTTGCTGTAATTTCATTTTGCTCTCTGTAGTCTATGGGAGTACTCAGATTTGTTAATCTGTCAGTAGTTACGGTAAGCATAAACGACAGCAGTGAAATCTGATATATCATGTCAAGGAAATTTGGAATTTCAAAATCAGTGGCAACCCTGGGTGAAAATACAGTTTCAATCTTATTGTTGATAATGTACGTCACTTATGTACGAAACGTACTAAGTTATGTGAAAATAAAACTTAAGGACTAAGGTAGCATAATTACAGAACAAATCCGTATGTAGATTTAATATGATAACGGAAACGTTATCTGAATGTACTTTACAAGCTAGTGTCAGAATGTCGAAATTCACTAATTTCCGATTGCTTTCTTTGTTCCTTTTTCAGTGTGTGTTGCTGACCATCCGAACTCTTCACGTAATGCTTCGATACGCCCTTCATCTGTATGATGTGAGACAGCCTTGCGTGTGGGAAAAGCGAGGCACAGTAGTCTACTACACTGAACTTTCTTTCGAATTGGTAGCACTTTTAATAGATCTCGTTCACCACCTGCACATGCTAATGTGGAGTAATATCTTCCTTTCAATGGCATCGTTAGTCATCTGTATGCAGCTTAGGTATCTTTTCTACGAAATACAACGTCGTATTAAAAAACACAGAAATTATTTATGGGTTGTGAAACACATGGAACAAAAGTAAGTATACATGACCGATAGTTTAAATTGACTTTGTGGCCTGATTGCAAAGACGTAGATGTAGGCTAGGTCTTGGTTCTAGCCTCAACATGGTCTACCCCGACCTATATGTGGAGTCTATGCTTAAAACCCTTTCTTGCAATCTAAATTGGTGCTTTAGCGTAAAGCTAAACTTTGACTAAGTCTTTGCAATCAGCATGTAGGTTTAATCTCGTAAAACAAGTATATAAAACTAACTCTTTGTGTTATCTTTAGCATAGTATAGAATTGATAACGATAAGCTGCTTATCTGTATTGAAACGGACGCAAGCCATAGCGTGTACCGCCCATCAAAATCAATTTTATCTTTGAGAGAGATACGGTAACTAGTCAATCATGATCATTAGTGTTCAGCCGCAAGCAGTAGACCTGTTAAAAGTAAATTCAGTTGTTTCGATTTCTCTCTGCCGCTTTCAGTGTTTTTTTTTTTTTTCCTCAAATGTTTCTTTGTGTTTTTCCTCTTCCACCTTCAGTTTCATCCCTCAAGGTGCAATTTCTGCTTAAGTGTCCTAAGCACTACCGTTTTCCTTTATATTGTCTTCTATATTGCGTATTTGAATTGCTATTTGAGGGTGAGCTCGTGAACTTCTGCGTCCAGAACACAGTTTCGTTAAAGGAAGCTTCGAACTCCTTGCGTTCAATGGATCCATTACCGGATTTAACTTTCAATGAGGAATATCACGAATCTAATGTAAGGCTACTAAACACTCGGGCCACCGGGTGTCTCCAGCATTACTCTTCTGATCACCTACTCTTTGTTGTAGACTCAGATTTATAGAAAATGGCTGACTGAAAGATTCCCAAACTCAGAAAGTTGTACAGCGTGGAAACATTGAACCAGTATATATGTGACAAGCAGAACACATGAAACATTTATTTAAAATCTGCGTAAAAAGATTGATTTGGTGTTGCCACATTGTGTAACTCTCTGAACTTCCTCGTGAATTTGCGTTAATTTTCCGTGAATCTGATCGTACTTCATTTCATATTTTTTGTACCCGGATTATTTAGTAAAGGCATTTGCGAACTACAAGAACGCTTTCCTTTCAGTTTTTCTTCTCTTCCCATCTTCCACTTCAAGACGGATGCCCATCTAAATTCACTATCAGACGGAGATTGCATTTTTGAAGAACTTTCACTGCTTCTTCCTCATTTAGTGTTGGTGTTGGTGGATGTTATATTTCACACACGATTTGCTCTCCTTGTTCCTTCTTTTCTTCCGACGAAGCATTTGTTTCGAAGTAAACGAGCATCGACTACCGATAAGCATTTCTCAAACAGTTCTTTGGTTGATAGAAAAAAAAAACTTCTCTTCTGGCACTTGGTGTTGTTCGTCACATCTACACATGTACACGCTGTAATTTTAAATAACTTCTCGACTTCTTCTTCTTTTTTTTAGCATTCTGGTGTTTAACCTGGTTACATTGTTTTCCAAGTCGTCTTATCTTCTCATGAAAACTTTTTTTTTTTTTT
>JAGDQP010016804.1:0-39844 GCA_022664845.1 Lepisma saccharinum
TAGGGCAAACCTCCCCTTTGGGGGCGCAGCCCCCCAAAGGGGAGGTTTGCCCTATTTATTGTAACCTACTCTTGGTCATACACCTTCATAGAAAATTTCGTTTCTCTACCTTCAATGATTGGGAAATTCGGTTTTTGGGGCGGTCATTTTGGATCCAAGTTGACGACTTTTTGAACGTTTTCTTATATTGTCGTGACCTACTTGTGATGGTACATATTTAAGTAAAATTTCATTTATCGAGCTCAAACGGTGTGCAAAATGGGATTTTGGGCGGTCATTTTGGATCCAAGATGGCGACTATTCCCAAATGTTACAATATTTCCCTAAACTACTCATCATAATGCATCATTGTGCCAAATTTCGTATCTCTAGCTCAAACGGTGTCGAAAATGGATTTTTAAGTCCGCCATTTTGGATCCAAGGTGGCGTCTTGGGATACATCATGTAATATTTTAGTAACATATAAGTGATAGGATTACCAAATTTGATATTTCTAGCTGCAGCCGTTAAGGCTGTGTATTCTATACAACAACGGGTTCGGTGGCCATTTTGGATCCAAGATGGCGACTGTTTCACCATTTCGTAATATTTTTTGAACTACTAGTGACAATACACCTTTGTGCCAAATTTCGTATCTCTAGCTCAATAGATATGGAAAATAGATTTCTTGCTTCCGCCATTTTGGATCGAAGATGACGTCTTTGAACTCATTAGGTAACATTGTCGTAATCAAACAGTGATGTTGTTCCTTTATGCCAAATTTAATTTCAATAGCCCCAGCGGTTTAGGCTGTGTATTCTATACAACAATGGGTTCAGTGGCCTTTTTGGATCCCAGATGGCGACCGATTTTGCTCATTAACGAACTAAACCGAGCTATTAAGCCTAGAAACAACATATAAAAATTTGGTTCAAATTTGAATAGTGTTAGGTTTCCTTTTGGTGTTTGAAATGCTACAAAAATAGTTATGAAAGAAATAACGGAAAGACATAGGTTTCTTCCAGGGATTTGAACATAGATAAGAAAATTGGAGGAAACGGGAGAACCCCGAGAAAAATGTTTTGGACCCTCGTGAGTCGATTAAGGGAGGTTTGATCCAAATTGTCTTCTTTTGCTTACGGAAATTTCACCTTCGAAATCTATCTAAAAATACCGTACCTGACGTATCTAACCTCCACATGCGTTTGTTCACTAATCTTATTAAATTTCCTAATGCGTTTATATATATAAAGAGAAACGTTATTTTCATTAAGAAAAAAAAACTGCACCAGGTTTCGATGCAGGGTTATTTGCATTAGCTTTCGAACATGCTATCAATGCGCTAAATGGCCAACTGGATGCAGTTGTTTGGAAGTACTATTTACTGTTAGGGAGTAATGCGCATGCGCGATGATGGCTCAGCTCTTCCTGAAGCTAGTCGCAAGTTATTATACTAATTCAGCATGAAACAATTACGCGTCCCCCCACCCACCGCTTTCTACTTTCCTGATTAAATCGTGTTACGCGTTCATTTCCACCAGTAAATCCAAGCTCCGATAATTACATAGAATAGTTTTACAACAGTTATGGTAGGAACTAAACTACCTTCGTCCATAATCTCTACTGCACACGTAACATGATACAGGTAATTAGGTTATTCTAAAATATTGTTTTAAACTTCTTTTTCACAGACGGGAATAACTAACTCGCATTTAGATACGTTTTCATACACTGATATTTCTAACTGCTATTGTTAACAGATATTTACATATAGCAACTATTACTATCACTGTTACGGAATAAAAAGCAGTTTTGCACATTTCTAGGGCGAAATTTCTGTCAGTAGATAGACGGGAGAAAAAATTGAATTTATTACTTAGGCCCCCTACTTGTAACTTTCGAGTTCATTGTGCATACATTTCTTGTAAATAACATTGATTTGAAGGTTCTCTTGCGTTTTTCTTCATTTTCTGGTCGATTTTTCCATTCTTACGTCTCAACACTTAAAAATGAGCAGACGTTTTTCCATACGTTTGAAGAAGGCAACAAATCCACCAACTTTTTTTAACTCTACAGGAAAAACTACAATACTTGTAAACTGTCTGTATCAGAAGACCGTTTTGAATATTCAGTAGCAATATTGTTTCCTTTCAATAAATGATAAACATATTATACAGTTTTTGTTAATTTCCCACAAAACAGCTTTTTGGATTTGTTGCCTTCTTCAAACGTACGATTCAATTACGATCTGGTCCCTATAGATGTCATTTAATGCATCACCAAAATTACACATATTTGCCTGCCTCTTGAGCTCCATTAAAAAATCTTTTGCTGGTTGATGTTCCTGCTGTTTGATCGAGTGAAATTTGTATCTTTCAACTATCATGTTTGAAGAAGCTTCATAATGCTCAAGTAACTTTGGAGAGGGCTTCAAAAGTCTGCTCTTTCACTTGATCATGATCCGTAGCTGCATCGTCCGGCCAACGACCAGCCATCGTTGGCCT
Source organism: Lepisma saccharinum (assembly GCA_022664845.1). Taxonomy (NCBI): domain Eukaryota; kingdom Metazoa; phylum Arthropoda; class Insecta; order Zygentoma; family Lepismatidae; genus Lepisma; species Lepisma saccharinum. The sequence continues at coordinate 2,484 of JAGDQP010016804.1, forward strand.
AACCTACATTTCTACTAGTAGCCCAGTAAATAAAGGCCCAAAAGTGCCTGTTGTTGCAACAAATTAGGGGAAAGCTGAATTTTGTATATGTGATAGACCCTTATGGGACAACCATTTTCCCAAAAGTCACCACCTCCTCTCCCCCTTGAGCATTCCTCCACTCCCCTAAACCTTCAATATGTAGTGTTTCAGAAAAACGCCCATATTTCCGGAGGGAATCAACACATCGATAAGCGTATGTAACAGAATCAACATTTTCTGTTCTCATCTATAAATATGATTACTCTATAATTTTGGCTCTCTTGTGTTTTTTGGTAGGCCTAGCGGTTTTCGAGTAAAGTAACACTGCAAAAAAACAATTTTTCTCTTCTTTTTTTCTATTTTCGGCACTGTATCTTCTCAAAATTGTTCCTTCAAAAGTTCGAGAGAATAACCTTATCATTCTCGTTATCTTGATAGGTTTATTAGCAAAACTGGACGAGCAGCGAGTTAAGTTTGAAGGCTGTTGCGTTACTGTACCTGCAAGTGATAGGGATTTGGAATTCTAGTCCGGTAAGTTAATGTCATAGCTCCATAGCTTATGGAACTCGCAAGTTCATCGCCACAGTAACAAACGTTCGTTATTGGATTCTATCTTGGGCAATATCAAGCCAGTTTTCATCGCGAACACCTACCTCGAAGATCCCTTCTAATATGGTCCTCCCAACGACGTCTCGGTCATCCCAATGGCCTCTTTCTATCCGGCCTTCCAACAAGGATAGAATGTATTCTTCGTTGTTTCCCCATCCGAGCTACATGGCCTGCCCACCTTAGTCGTCGCCGATTTCATTATTTTTACAACATCTGGTGAATCGTACAGTCCGTGGAGTTCTTCATTATGCAGTCTCCTCCACTCTCCAGTCATCTCGTCGCGTTTCGGCCCGTATATCTTTCTGAAAACCTTATTTTCAAACACACGTAATTTATGTTCATCTGCTAGGGTCGTACTCCAACTTGCGCAACATTAAAGTATTTATTACCGGCAGAATAACCGTTCTGTATATTTTTAATTTCAATTTCCTTGATATTAATCGCGATGTTAGTAGTTTTTGGACTTAATAGAAACACGCGTTTCCCGATACTAAACGACTTTTTTTCTTTCGTGACCTCATTTTTGCTGGTTACGTATGCTCCCAAGTTTTTAAATTTGTTTACTTTCTCTATGACCTCATCCCTAATTATTATGTTTTTATTTCCTTTGTTCCCTGTGTTTCGGCTTGTTATCATGTATTTTGTTTTATCTATGTTAACCTGTAGGCCTATCTCATCGCACGCTTCTACTAAGACATCGATGTTGCTTTGTAGTGCATCTATATCGTCCCCTATTAAATCTACATCATCCGCGTATACAAACAGTTGATTCAAACAATTCAATGATAGCCCACTTTTGTCCCCTTTAATTTTTAAAATCGTATATTCTAACACAAAGTTAAACAGAAAGGGGACAAGGCATCACCTTGCTTCAATCCGTTGCGAATCTTGAAACTATCTGACATATTATTACCTATCCTTACTCTGCTTATGGGGTCGTTGAGACACATCTTCACTAGTTGAACCATTTTTTTTCGGAATTCCAAATCGTATCAGGATACTGTATAACTTCTCCCTTTTGATAGAATCATATGCTTTCTTAAAATCAATGAATAGCTGATGAACCGTCCCACTGCATTCCTATTTCTTCTCCAAAATTTGTCTCAAAGCGAAAATCTGGTCCAACGTGGATCTATTTCTTCTAAATCCACATTGGTGATCTCCAATTATTTCATCTACGTATACACTTAGGCGTGTTAACAGAATATTACTTAATACCTTGTAACATGTTAGAAGTAACGAGAATCCGCGGTAATTATTACAGTCCGATTTATGGTACTTTTCGGACATCGGAACTATTATTGAGATTTTCCATTCCTTTGGGAGCTCCTCCCTTCTCCATATAGCACGAATTAATTTATCTAATTCCTTGACTAGTGCCGTTCCTCCTGCTTTAATTAATTCGGCTGGAATATTGTCTATTCCTGGTGATTTGAAATTTTTCAATTTATTTACAGACATTTCGATCTCGATCTCGCTAGGTTCGGGAATCCACGGTTCTGCGGTATGGATTTCTAATTCCTCAGTTTGTTCCCCGTTGTGTACATCAAGAAGTTTGTCGAAATAACTTTTCCACACATCGACAATTTTAGTCGGATCAGCCTGAAGATCTCCACGTTCATTTCTAATCATTCCTAACCTCGGCTGGTAACCTTTTCTTAACGAGTTTACCCGTTTGTGTAGATCCTGTATGTTATTTGTCTTCCCGTTTTCCTCTATCTGCTGAATCTTCTGCGTCAGATATTCTCGCTTTTTGTTTCTGAACCCGAGTTTGGCGTTTCGTTTCGCGTTACTGTAGTGGTTGGTATTCGCTTCGCTTTTATTACTTAGCCATCGTTGTCTTGCTTGTTTTCGTTCCTCATGAAGCTTAAGGCATTCTTCATCAAACCAAGTTTTGTTTTTGTGTTTCTTCTCACCTACACGTTCCTTCGCTGCGCTCTTAATTGTTTCACGAAGTGCCTCTCACATCTTACATTAATTTCATTATTAATATCGTTATCATTACTCGAGTCGGCTAGGATTTCGAACCTATTTGAGAGTTCGAGTTGGTAATCTGCTTTTATATTCGGATTATTTAATCGTTTCACTTCAAATTTCAGTTGTTTTGACCACTTGTTTTCTCTGTTCGCGATGCATACTTTCCTTTACTTTTGTGATCATTGATGATTGGTGTCACTTTCCGCTCCTCTGTACGACCTAACATCCATTATGTTGGTGTGTCTTCGTCTGTCTACTAATATTAGATCGATCTGGTTGAGAGTTTTGCCGTCCGGAGATACCCATGTGTATTTGTCTTTGTCTTTGTGTTCAAAGTACGTGCTCTTTACCAGTAGTTTTTCGAAATTGCGAAAGTTATCAGCCTTTTCGTGAAGGGTGTATTTGCATATAGTAGGTCTATATTTTTCTTCCCTCCCTACCTTTGCATTGAAATCACCCAACACAATTTTCGAATTATACTTCGATAATCGGTCAAACAGCCTTTCTCGCTCATCGTAGAATATATCTTTTTCGTTAGCAGTAGCCACAACGGTCGGAGTATAGACGTTTAATAAAACCGTGTTGCCCCATCGAGTACGAATCGTAACGTACGATAGTCTTTCGTTTACGAACTCTATATTCTGAACCGCCTAAATTATACTGTTCTTAATGAGGATTTCTGTTCCGAAATCGTAAGACTGTGTTCCACCGTAGTAGAAAGTGTACTTGCCTTGTGGGATGCTATCTTGACCCACCCACCGAACTTCTTGTATCGCTAATATGTGTAGCTCGTACTTCTTGGTCTCGCGTACCGCCACCTGAAGAGCGCCCGTTTCGTATAATGTTCGTACGTCCCTCGTTCCTATTCTAAGGTCTTTCTTAATCCTGTTCTGGGAGACCACTGAAGCAATCCCAGCCCGGAGATCCGAATGAGGGACTAGTTTACCTCCGGAATATTTTACCCCAGAAGAATCCATGAACCATCTGTTACTATTTCTTGAAATGTTTTAGCGGTGTAAAGTTGTCAGCTCTACGACCTCGCAGTAAAAATAGACATTCAGGATGTCGTCCTCTGTCCATCTCTGAGCCTTGCCGATGTCATTCATCTTCAGTCTCAGAGTGGTAATGGTGCTGCTGCTTCCCCTCACCATGCTATTTTTGTTCGGGGTTATCTTCCCCTAGAATTTGTAGATCCCTCTACAACCTGCAAGGCAGCAGTACTGGTTTTGGTCCACCCCGGAATATTTCCGGTACCCACCATATCTGGTCGACATTCCCCTATCCGCCACCTGGGGAGGCGCCTGGTGGGAGACCAGTAACTAGACACATAAGCTAATGTCATAATAGGGATAAATCATACAAATTGTGAAGAAAATTATGAATCTTGCAGCTTACTCATGCCTATGTGTGAGGATTCAAAAATTAGTGACACCCAAACTGTTCGAGCAGTAATTCGACCTATGACGTCATCAAGAAATGATGGCATTATTCTAAACTAACCTAGTCAATAAAGGTTTCTTAGTCGCAACAAATTAGTAGAAAGCGGAATTTTTCATATGCGGTAGACCCTTATGAGACATTTATTTTCCCAAAAGTCCACGCCTCTCCCTTTTGAGCTTTCCTCCACCCTCCTCAAACCTTGAAAATGCAGAGTTTCACTAAATTGATCAGAAATCCGTTACCATTTATCGTAGGGGAGTAATTTTTCTTTTGTTGTGTTCCATATTAACTTCCCAATAAGTTTTATACGAAAGATGTTTTCTTAACCTTATATTTGGGAAGCTATAAAACTATGAACTTAAAAGAAGACATTTTTCAAAGTAGACAAATTTACATTCCCTGCAGAAAATTGGTAAGTAGTGGTAATATGAACAAACGTTTCAAACAATACTTTTAGTATGTATTTTTAGCTTAAAAATTATATCATTAATTATAATTATTCTAGAGTATTGTTGTTCTAGATACTGTCAGATTTGTGTTAGCTAAAGTTCTATTGTGGTAGCCGCATTCACTAATGTCACAATATCTGAAACTAGGGGAATATCTAAAGAGAACCCAAAATCAATAACTAAATTAAGCAATGTTATTTTATATAAAATAAACAAGTTCAAAGCATCAATTAATTTCATTGTAAACCAAATCATACGCTAAATTCTGATTGCACATAGAATCATATGCTCGTAAACTTCACCATTTGTTAAGTAGGATAACTGACAAAACAGACATCTTAAGAAGAAGCTATGAACAACAACAACAATACCAAATGTTTGCTGTTTTCAACAATATTATGAACCTAGTTTTTGAATAAACAGTTTTTCATTATGCTGATTAATTATGACATTGTTCTGGGATCTCACAATTCACTCCCTCCTTCTCGGAAACGAAGCGATTCCTTACCACCAAAAATACCACATAAGCAATGAAATCTCAATTATCACAATATTCATGTTTCATACAAACCATGATTTTACCTAACCTAAACAGAAAACGCAGTAATATATTTAGATTAAACTGATTACATAAAATTCATCTAATTCATTCATACAAAATTCCACCATAATTGCAAAGTCACTGTACGTAATAGTCTCTTTTACTACTGTGTAGTATTCAAAGTATAACTGTTCCGTTTGACCTATATCACCAAATTGCCCTTAAAATTCATAAGCATTTTAAGTCCTGAAACCGTTTCCGTTTCGTACCACACATTGTCATGAGATATTAAGTTGCAATGCGTCGATTAACTTAGAAACATCATTTTTAAGTTCATTTACGAAACCTTTTTGTAGCCAAATGTTCTAAACTGGCTTCTGTGCTTGAATAGCAGGATGATTCAAACAGTATCCAACACCAAACTCCTGAAGTACTTGATTAATGTCTTTAGATACACAATCACCATTTCCACTTTCCTGTACTTTCATCTCAGATGAAGTAGGGGGTACATGAGATACTTGTTGTTTCTTATCTTGTGTAACTTCTTGGGAATTGTTATCAGACATTGTTTGTGGTGTGTTTGCTTTCAACGTTTCCGTTTCCATTGAATCTATTTACTGCAATAAAACAGTATCCTTGCTGTTTATGACCTCTGAATTCTCATTTGATTCAAGTAACAAACCATGATTTGATAACGTAGTCTTAATAGTTGTCATATCATTAGTTAATTGCTGTAGTTGAGTTACTAAAACATTCATTTGATTGGATATTTGGTATGATTCATTTAAAAACACTGGATGCTTGTTTCGTTGTTCTCTAATTACAGATGATGTTGATGTAGGCGTATTATTGCTTTTTGCATAGACTTTTGATCTATCTACCCAATACAGCCTCTTGCGCCATGAACCAAAAAGCTGATCCTTACCTGTTCGTCCTAAAACGTTGTTGTTAAGTTTCGTGTCTGTAACACACCATTCCAAGAAATATTAAGATGACCTATATATACATGGTATGGTACAATTATAGAACCAATGATATTTAAAGTTGTGTTATTAATAGCGAATCCTGTTTCTGGAATATTCCAAGGAGTTACTGATAATCCTAATCGAGCAATTGTGTCGCTATCCAAAATATTTATTCCGGATCCTGTATCTACTAAACTGTATATAAGGGCATTGTTTATATACATACGAGCCATCGTTGGTGGCGATACTTGGTTGATTTGATGTAGTTCGAGACTATTCAACCAGATGTCATTTATGCCAAATCCTAAACTAGTGGTCTGTTCATTTGCTTTTGAATCCTGATTTTGTTCCTCAATCACTTTTATTGGATCTTTTATACTATTTTGCTTTCTCCATCGCTGTACCTGCTCACAATAATTTTTGAATTGTCCTTTGGTTCGAAATTTTTCGCACAGCTTGTTGTACGCCGGACAATTTCCTTTTTGGTGAGAACGTGAGCAATAAAATCATTTACGTATCAATTGTGGTACAGTGTGTGCTTGTTCACACATACAATGTTTTTGATGTTTTTGCTCCACTTTACTGATGTTATGCGGAGAAAGATTTATTTGAGCTAACCTATGGATTAATTCTGCGCTATCACGTTCGATGAGCTCATGTTGCAGAGCGATATAAGAAGTTTTATCAAAATTCAACTTGTCTATTGCTAATAGCTTTTTACGTACTGTGACATCACGAACTCCTAGAATTAGCTGGTCAACTAGTGCATCATCTAAAACTCCCCATATTTGCATTTACTTGCTTGCAACTTAATTGCATGTATGTAATCCGATATCGATTGTCCATAGGCCTGTATCAAGGTGTGAAAATGAAATCGCTCTGTGCGATAGTTTGATGGAATATCAAAAACTTTCTCCAAGTATTCTTCTATTTGCTCATATGTGAGCTCAGAAAGGCTTAAAAAGCTAACATGAATTTTTAGTTTCTCGAAAGCTTCGCTGTCTAAAGAAGCTAGTAATAAATTTGATTTCTTATCTGCAGTCACATCCAACACCTTGCAATGAAAGTTGAACCTTTCTAAATATAGAGTTATCTTGTCTCTTTGGGAATCAAATGTGCTAAATAACAAAGTAGAAGTTGCCATGTTTATTGCTGCTCAGTGGATTCGTATCGCAAATACTCGATCGCCACTTTGTTAGCTAAAGTTCTATTGTGGTAGCCGAATTCACTAATGTCACAATATCTGAAACTAGGGGAATATCTAAAGTGCACCCAAAATCAATAACTAAATTAAGCAATGTTATTTTATACAAAATAAACCAGTTCAAAGCATCAATTAATTTCATTGTAAACCAAATCATACGCTAAATTCTGATTGCACATAGAATCATATGCCCGTAAACTTCACCATTTGTTAAGTAGGATAACTGACAAAACAGACATCTTAATAAAAAGCTATGAACAACAATAACAATACCAAATGTTTGCTGTTTTCAACAATATTATGAACCTAGTTTTTGAATAAACAGTTTTTCATTATGCTGATTAATTATGACATTGTTCTGGGATCTCACAATTTGGAACTGAACTGTTGAACCTATGTCCAAAAGTAATCGTAGTGGGGTCCAATACAGATCTTTTGGTATTACTAGTCACTCTAGCACCGGAGAATAAACCCATATACTTTAAGAAGGAAATTTTTGGCAAAAATCCATCAGTGATTTATTATGATATACAAAAACTAACAAGTACATACAAGAGTATAAGACGATTTCTCCTGTTTGCATATGCGATTACTGTATGTGATACTACTTTTATGGCTTGGGAAAACAAAGTTGTTAATGCCATCAAAATGAAACCACAAGTTTAATTTCAAGCAGAAACATTCTTGAATCAAAATGTGTCTCGTGATGAATTACTAGAGAATGGTGAAAAGTTTATCCTTGAATTATACGGACTGAGTAAGTATTCAAAGTTGAATAAAAGATGATATTTTCAGTTTACATCGATGACAAGGAAATCGACCATAAAATCCAACTTTAACCTAGCAAAATTGCCTCCAACATTTGAAGAAGCTCACAAACATCTGTTAAGTTCAGTTCAGTTCTGGCTTGGCAATGGGCTTCAGCCAACAAATTGGGGTTGGAGATATGACAATGTAGAAGTAAATAGACAAGCGAAAAAGACTTTAAGGCTTATTGCTAGCACAAAAGTATTTGCTCCTGATGACTTACTGTATTTACTCTCGTGTAATTGTAAGACACTTTGCGGAAACTACTGTAGATACACGAAATCCAGGGTTCAATGTCCAATCTGTGGAAATTGTAACGTGTTATCATGTAATAATTCTCCCACAGTTGATGAGGAAACAGACGACTCAAAGTAGCATCAGCACATTTTTGAAGGTACTGTTTGAATTCAGCCAAGTAGAAGTGGTGTAAGAACTTTACAAAATTGTTGGCTGAATAACTTGCAGGGTACTGTGGCCAATGGTGACGTAATCCAAGATGGCGTCTCGAAATATCCATCACGTGACAAAAATTATTGACCTGAGCTGTTGCCAGATATTGGATGCGACGTTGCCACATTGTAGAATGTTGACGTGGACTTGACCCAAGCGATGTTGTACTATGATGGTGTGTGGAGCAAGTCAGAACATGATCCTTGACGTCACAAAGTCATTGACGGGGAGGCAGGATAGTACTTGATGTTTGACGTCACGGAGTGGGTACAAGAGAGGATTTGATCATTGATGTCAGAAGGTCATTGACGTGAGGAGATCATTGACGAGATGCAGGACATGACGTGATGCTTAATGTCATGGCGTGAGTGAAAGTTTTGAATATATAGAGAGGGTAGTAGTGTTCTATGCATCATTATAAAGAGAGGTGAGCTTCAGTCATGGCAGAGCAGCAACAAGGTGTAGTACGTTGTGTTGACTTAGCAGTAGAAGATGAGGAGGTGGTTGTTGGCACATTGTACTTACTTGATAGCGATTATCAGGAAGAAGATACAGACCGTACAATATATGGTTTGATAAGGTCTAAAGTTAAGTCAGAACCAGCTTCACCATCATTATTATCTTCTTTTTCATTCGTAAAGGAAGAGGATAAGAAGGACGACGATATTAGGGAGGTATATTCCTCACTATTTCCAAAGAAAAAGCCGGAGGAGGAGGACGACGACGATATTAGGGAGGTATATTCCTCACTATCTCCAAACAAAAAGATAAAGAAGCGTGAGTTGTAGGGTGGTATATATCCTGTAAAAAAGCGTTTATGTTTTGAAAATATTGATATAAAGCAGCCATCAATACTATCAACAGCAGCAGCAGGAGTCGCTCCACCACTACTAGGAGGAACAGGAGCAGAATGAATAGTAGTGAAAGCATCGCCACCAGCAGCATCAGCAGCAATAACACTAGCAGTAGCACCGGGAACATCACCACTACTAAAATCAGCACGAGTAATAGTGAAACCAGTACGATCAGCAGTACTAATACCACAAGCAGCAGCAAGAGCAGGAGTAGTGGAACTAGATGAAAAAGTGTTAAGTAAGCGCATATCTAACAACAAATGGGTTAGTGCAAGTTGTATTTGGTTGGCCTTAAAGAAATGGGTACCGAAAACTGGAATTATATGGGAAGGGTGCATTAAGGAAGAAAATAATCAGACAGGTCATGCTTGTTTAGGTTATCATACACCAAATGAACTAATTAGAGGTGAACAGATAGAACATTTTAGAAAGTACGTGTGGAGGGTTATATTACAGCTTTCAATATTAAAAGAACATTTTCATATATACAAGGAATATCATCCACAAGTGAATAATGAATATGAACTACTATTATCAAACATGAAGTTTGGTCTGTGGAGAGTAGTGAAACTGTATATGGAAAGTGTGATTGATATCCTACTTGACAAGGATCAGGAAGGAATGAAGGACTTAACTCTAAGGTTTATAGTGGAACCTGTGCTTGAAAAGGAGTGAAAATGTAAGACTTTTGTATATTTCGTGGCGGTGATGTATTTATAGCGGATTCGTGTGTTTTGCAAACATTTCGCACTTATTTAATGGACAATCCAATCTGATGTAGTGGCTGTAAGTTGAAGATTGGTCATAATAACTGTATATATGTGTAGAATAAGGCAAAGTTCTTTCAAACCATTTCTTGAATCAAGTGAATCACCATGAAATATTTGTGGAATAATATGAAATTTTCGACCGACTGCCATATAAGTATTTTCATGAATATTTTTTAAAACTTGTAGAGAATTAGTTTGTAATACTGAATTCATTGCTCAACTCATACCCGATGTTATTCATTATCAATGTTCTATACAAAAGTCTCTAAATGTGTCTTCAGAACAGTACATTAATAATGTCCAGGGATTTAAAATCTCAGCACATGAGTTTATTATGAGAGCTTGTGATGGAAGTCTTTTATTTCACTGTTTAGTAAAACTTCCATGTGAAATTAAGGAAATGGAACTAGGTTATCAAAAGCAAGTGCAAAGGTTAACACAAAACTTTCACGATTTAGAATGAGACACTTCAAATGGATACATTTCCCACATTCGAAGAATATATTTTTCAATTGTGTTCAGGTGAAGCTACATTTTTGTAAAGGTCTTGAAAAAGTACAGTGGATTAAAAAACTATTTCACTTGCAAAGTGTTGATCATGTGAGTGAAAAGAAATGCCCTGCCCTGAAATCATTGAATTTTGACGTTCGTATTTCAAAGTGGACTTGTCAGTACCAGAAAGCGTATGAAGATCCTAGTACCAGAAAACAGGGTGAAATAATTTTGAATGAATATAGCTTTGCAGCATAAGGGTTTGGTGGAGTGAGAGGATAAAATTTTTAGCGTACTTGAACCCGCAATTTATTGAGATTGAAATATTCAAAATGGAGGGGGTTCAAATGATATTTGCTATTCATTGCTACATTTGCTGCAAATCTAATGACAAAGTTTTTGGTACACTACCCAGAAATAAATTATCAATATTAAAGGAAGTTACATTTTGTGGAATAGTAATGATTCGTGTTTCCACTCTAGTGTGTGGTAATTTTGCAGTATTTCTTTCCATGGAAGAATTTAAATGAAGAGCCAAGTCAGCAGAAATAGTAAGACGACATGCATATAAGACATTTTGTTCTAAGACAACTTTAAAGTTGGAATTATCAGCAACCATTAAGCAAAATGAATCATTATTACGAACCAATTTTATACGCACACTTACTTTATTAGGAAGTATACGATCTAAGTTGGTAATATCTGTAAAATGATGTCCAAACATTAAAAGGAGCACTACCACCAGCAATTTGCATTGTTTTACGAAAACCAACACTATTTTCATCAAGAGTATTAAATTGTCCAGCAGTATCTTTATGCCACAATGCATATGTGAGACGAGTTTTCGAAGCAACTTCAGAGTAATTAAGTATTGATTCCAAAAAACTGGAATAGTATATGAACAATAAGATGAAGAAATCAATATATCATTTAAATATACATTGACTTGACTGGACATAGAATGAAGGAAATTATTTTGTAGTGCTACAACATCAGCTTGCACTGCTGATTGATCACCTAGTGCTGGTTTAAATACTTATAAGTGATCACCATTAACATTTGTTATTTTACAACTCACATACAAGTAGAAGTATGCAGGATAAATACATTCTCTAACATCCATCGGAATTCAATGGGTCTCTCTGAGGTAGGTGTAGGAAAAGGATGATCTTGCATACGAGAAGACTCAATAGCACTTTGAGTCATGGGGATCGTGTGCAACTCAAATTCATTAGTACAACACTGTTTACTTGATGGTGAAAGGAAAAACATTTTTTATCGCTTAACTAAAAATATCCCTTTCACGATAAGACTTTGGCGTCTTCTTCTTTCCTTTTTATTAATTGGTGGGCCAATAAGTTTAATAATAAGAGCTTTTCGTTTGCGCTCCCGTCGTCTACCACTGCCACTGAGCAACGGATTAATTTTATTTTCCTCTTTTGTTCTTAAAGACAAACCAAACTGATAAACTCTACTTTTAACTGATTCTTTAAATGGACGATTTTCTAATACATCCCTGCAACTTGCATTTCTGTTTGTAATACTTGTCGATCAAATAACTTTAGCTCCTTATTTAATAAGTGCATAGCAAATCGAAAGAGACTTAGTAATAATCCCTTAAATCCATCTCCACGCTGATAAACTGGTCCAGCAAAATAAGGTATGCATCTACCATGAAGTGGAACTTTCATTTTGACGATTGTTGTTGACAGTGAAGTGTTATGGTCAATGTCCCGGATGCGAATGAGATATTTCGTCCAGCATGGTCCTATAGTAGTATTTCAATTGTGTCAAATAAAAGTTCACTTAAAGGAGAATAATGTACATTCTGAAATGTTATTGTCTGTATTTTACCATGATTAGTATCGGTCATGGCTACAATACTTAGTAAGGGTGCTTTTGTATCACCTACAAATGGAGTGCATACAAATAAATATTGGTGTTGATACCCAATGTCAATGTAAGGCTGCTTTTTGCCGGTTTTGATTTTAATAGATTAATACCATGTTTGAAACCTAATTCTAATGCAAGTAAAGGTGAAATGTAAAGTGATTTAATGTTTGCGTTTGTTTCAATGGTAATAGTATTTGAAAAATCAAAGTAATTTAGGTTGAAGTGATTTTATTCATTACATCTAACAATGAATAGAAGAGTAATATCCTGGCGATATTTTATATTTCACATTTTGCCCTTACACTGTTTCATACCACGTAATATTTTGAAATTCAATTACATGATAGCGAGTTAAGGCGATGTGAATTTCACTAAGACTCCATCCACGATGAATAAGTTGATTTAAGATATATGAAAAAATGTGATGGATGATTATTACTATATCTATTTTTACTAGAATTCGAAATAAGTGTAATGTAAAGAATAATTATCCGTACTCTGTGAAATCATTTCTTCCGCTTAAAATGAAATTAAAAGTTCAAAGTACCAGATTGAAATAGTAAGTTTCTCCCTGTTCATCTTTTAAGTCCACATGTAGAGTATCAACATAATTCTTTTCTACTTTCACATAGTGTCGACGCTCAATGCTAGTGCGCCATTTTGAAATTCATACTAATTTTATGAAGGAGTTTACCAAGGATAGGCTGATCTTTTACTATGTCAAGACAAACATTAATTTCAAAATGAAAATTATAATCGAGATTACAATAAAATGGCGCACTAACATTGATAAACATAGTTTTTTATTTTTCTGATCTCGGTTGAAAATGTACCCCAGCTATCTGTACATGAGGATTATTTGAGTATCGCAACAAATTTTGTAAATCAGCAGTCATTCCTACGACATACTGTTTTCTGTGGTCTCGTTTCTTTTTATGAAAACTTGATTCTATCTTTATCAAATTAAAATCGGATAATATTATACTTCTCACTAGCATCAGCATGAACTTCATTTTCAATATTTTCAATTACAATGGAAATATCATCACTGTCTGCATGATTTTTTATTATCAATACTAATTTGTAATACTCGATCAAGTTGTAGGTTTTCTAAAAGAGACATTCCTTGATTTGTTTTAGTATGCTTTGTGATAAGAGGGAGTGATGAAACAATATGAGAAAGTGAATCGTAATAACCAGGATAAAATTAACTTCATAACACATTTCGCTTTTATCATTAATATGAACAACTACTTGTTATTCTTTTCGAATATTATAAAACCTTCATGGTATGCAAACACTACTTAATCCTACCACAAAGTTTCCGTGTAAGTGAATGGGTTGACATAATTTTGTGATATAGGATGAAGTCTTATTTTCAAAAAATATTATTATTACACACACTTGATGGTAATGTCACGTAAAATTCTTCTTGTTGCTCAGAAGACATCAACATCATGACTGAACAGATTTCTTTTTAACCCACGAATTCATACTAGGCGGATACCCTAGACATTTCATATATATCCAACCCTTTCTACGTTCTAATACATTTTCAATTAAAACGTTTCATTTGTTTCATTTGTTCCACAACTACCGCTTACAATTCTTGTTTGTAAAAGATCTCCATGAGGTCTCCATTCTAATCTTTAATTTTGTATGTTAACGGTGTTCTTTGAATACAACCATCTACAATAAATATTTCCCGAGACCATTTTGGTAAATATCCCTCTTCTAATAAATGTTTATAGTTACTAATACGAACATACAATTGAAATTTACATTTACTTTTCGTATTCCATATAATGTTTCCCATACTTGATTTGCATTTTCTTCATTAACATCTATAGGAGCAATTTTAATTGTTGAATGAACTTTATAATTGTAACATCTACAAGCTCGTCAAGAACATTAATCTAACGACAAGTGTTTCCAGAAATAAAGTAGTTGCATTTTCCTTTTAAAGTTCGAACAAACCTACGATTGCAACCTTCATTTCAGAATGAACACTATCAGGTTGAGTCATATGTTCGAATGTCCACAACATCCATGTCCGCAATGTGATGGCAGACTCTTTTTGACCTGTGGCATGGAGCGTTGTCAAATTGGGGGAGCAGTCGCTTTCGGTTCACCAGTGCTGGATAACGACGGCGCACAATGTCGTATACCCGTTGCAGCTGTTCAGCATATAATGTCCCATCTACGGAACGACCATGTGGAACGAGCTCCCAGTGCACCGGACCTTCGAAATTCCACCACACACACAGCATTGTCTTCTCTTCAAACAGCCCTCTTTGAACCACTCGCTACCTGGTCGAAGCCATTGTTTCCCGGTGTCAGGATAATGAAGAAAGATCCACTTTTCATCATTCGTGATGATCCGCCGCTAAAACCTGTCGTCAGTTGGGTTTCGAAGCAGTTCTTCACACAGGGTCACACGTTGTTGAGCTTGAGCGGGAGTTAAACCATGGGGAACCATTCTCGGTTGCCTGGAGTAAAACCCAAGTTGATGCAGGAGACGAAAGACACTGGTTTGTGATGTCTAGACCTCATCTGCCAGCTGACGGGTACTGGTTCCTGGGTTTCCTTCAACAGCGTTCAGGAGGGCATTGATATCCGTCCTCACAGGGCGTCCACTCTTTGGGCTTGTCATCGAGACTGGTGTCACCAGACCGAAAACGTTGAAACCACTTTCAAGCTGTGGACGGGTGGACAGTACCTTCACCTTCAACGACACAAATTTCCTTGGCTGCTGCTGCTGCATTCAATCCCTTTTTTAAGTAATGGCGCAGAAGCACACGACACACAAGTTTCCCCCCAGCCATTGTCCTGCTAACTGTGTATTCAACGCGTAGTTCCTCCCACACACCGTTAGCGCTGTGATCAAACAGACACGTGACACGCTTACTGCCACCACCACCGTCACCTGTTCTACACATTGCACATGGTTTTCCGGCATCGAGTGGGCGGGGCCACCCAACGCTACGAACATATGACTTACCCTGGTATAATGATTAATATGACGTTTTACATGTTGGTTATAAAATTCCGTTCCTAATTCAGTTTTACAATGTAGTAGAGGCGTACGAAAACTACTTAAAATACTTTCAATTGCTCTAGCCATAACTGGACCTGTTTTATTTTTTCTGGAATACCACTTGGAAATCTACTAAATACATCAACACAACACAAAATATACTTAAAGCCATCATTATATTTTGCTACGTTTTGCATATCTACTAAATCCATTTGTAATAATTCATTTGGAGCACTTACATAATATTGCTTTCGTGGAAATTTTTTATGAACAGTAGCATATAATGTATATGTTTGTGGAACTAACCAATTTTTATATTTCTTTGTTTCTAAACCTGTGTTTCGTTGTAATTTAGAAATATTTAAAAGAGATGTTGAAACTGAATATGTATGATACAACTTTGATAGACATACTGAAAACTGTTTATAATTCTTTTAAATATTTTTAAAACTATTACTAACATGTTTATTACTTTTTTCTTTCCGGAAATAATATTTTTCGTCCTCTTGTTTTTCTTTTGAAATATGAAAGGAACAATACTAGTAGCAGTACCAGTACCAAACTGAAAATCGATTAAATCTTTAGGAACATTAATATCTCGAAGAAATTACTTAAACATATCAAGTCCTACAGGATGTTTTGACTTCCGTTTTCGAATAAAGTCATGTATGAGATCAAAAATATTTGATCCTGGAAGTACTTTATTATCGATGTTTACTGCACCACTCTGATACCAACTGAAACGATTTGAATTGAGCCATATATTTAATAATGGTGAAGTTTTTCTCACTTATGTTTTTGATATTGATTCTAAAATTAATGAAAAAAGGTAGTGATTTTGTACTAATTCCTTCCTTATCAAAAAGGTGTATTGCGATGGACTTCTAATCTGAGGGAGTATGATCCAAGTATCGGTGTAGTGCTTGTTGATATAATTTCCATTTTGTTCTCTTGAAAGATCACTGTTTCAAAATATCAGTATTTTTCTTGATCTAAATTTTCTTGATTAGAAACGCTAGATTTCGTCGATGAAACAAGTTGACTAGAAGCATTTTCAGGCATGCGTATAATTTTTTGAAATTGTGAGAGAGACGTGTCTACTTCTCAACAAGCTTCCGGTCACAGCACTTAAAATAGGTCCTGCTAATAAAGCTAATAGTGCTCCAACATCTTGCATTAACAGTTTACGTTTACTTTTTAGACTTGAACGTTTTAGAGAGAGAGAGCACGTAACGCCTTTTTCTGACGACGTAGTCTTTGTTTCTGATAGTGAGAGAGCTTTATATTACCCTTTAAAATGTTTTACCAAGTTGAACAACAGTTCGTATTAAGTTACGTTGAATGTTGAAATGATGAATGTTGAAATAATATATTGCCCTTGTATCCTTTACACTTACAAAGAGCACAGAGCTCAATATAATGATGTTTTAAGGGACATCCTAATAACGACTAAATATGCATTTAAGAATATCGTGCTTTTCATGTGTGTATACGCTCATAGTTTCATCTAGAAAAATATTCGTTCTAGTTCGTAAAGCATCAGGAGTTCCTTGCTTCAAATCAAAAAGTAAATAGGAATGCAGTTTAGCAGTAGCCTTTTCAAAAACTATTGCTATGATGAGCATAATTTGACCAGCTAAATACTGAATTTGTAATTTTTCTCTTGGATTTTTAAGAACTATGATATAGTGGTCAGGTGAATGTTTAGCTTCAGGAAAAATGTTTTGAACTGTAAAGATGACTTATAAATGTTTATGAAGGTCATATTTTGTAAACAAATTACTGACGTTATAATTACTTTCGGTCACTAAAGCATCTAAAGCAATTAGAGTTGGATTCGATTTTAAAATTATTCATACCCGGTATTCTTTTAACGAATCGAATATTAGAAAGCGAGAGCAACAGAAGATTTTGTACCACCGCAACCAAACAATTTCTTTGAAGTGGCTATCGATCATTTAGTTTCTATGTTGTAGCAATATTTTGACAAATGTTGTTTTCCCCGAATGGGATGGGCCAATGATCATCATAGAACCAGGGTGATGTAAGGACAACATCTTGATATGAAATTGAAGAATTGATTCAGAACATTGTTATATCATCCTGAGGGGAAAATGCATACACATACTTACATGAAATAGGAGTCAAGCATTACGTTTTACGTCGCTTAAAGCCGTCATTGTGTCGAAGCCATTCTTGTCACTTACATCTTTAAGATTTCGCTTATTATTTACAATTTTATGGGTCTTGTGTTCAGATCCACTTAGATTTGTACCCAGGCAACCAACCATCTGATACCATCTGAGTTACTTAATTTCTTTTCATATTTTTCCTTCACTGAATTATTGTAATTATCAACATCTATAACTTTCCGCGCACGTTCATTTAATACCTCTAATTTTGCAAGTATGCCTAAACGTTTCTTCTTCCCTCAATTCCTTTACTTCAGAACTATAATTTTTCGGCCCCAATCCTACGAACTTCCGAATCTGCCACCCTGTTTTGGTTTCAGTAGTTAATTCACCCAAATAGATTCCAGTATTTAACCTGAGTGGTTGATTCCTATTATGCACATACATTACTGAACCGGTGTTGCCATATAAAAGAAATTCGATGGCTCCAGCCTCTATCCGTTTGTAAAGTGTAAGTATTGCCAGGATGATATAAAACAGCAAAAAAGAATTAAAAAAGGGAAATGGTCTATTTAAATTTTCATTGTCTGTATGTCACTACGAGTCTACTTTGCCCATAGCACCAACGGATTAGACTTGAAAATGCGGTGTTCGACTGATCTCTAAAATGACTGTGCATCAACGCTGGTCTGAGATAAATATGTTCTCTACCCGCACTTCCCAAACGAAGATTTCAAAAAGATGTTTGCTATATTCCTTGGGCCAGGATTATGACCAATTTTATCATACTTGAGCGTTGTTCCTTCATGATCAGCATAATCTCGAATATTTAAGACTGTTTTTGCACCTCAGTCTTACATTCAGAGGGAAAGCCACTAGCTTTCTGCTTCATCTTCAGGAAATTATTTACATAGTCCTTGAAAGCTCCCACTTTCATCTAAAACCACCAAAATTTAATACGGTTTAAGAACTTAATAGCCCTTGCTACTAGCTTCATGTAATTCGGAGTACAAAATGTCCCGATGAAGCTCCGTTGTTCCTCAACATGATTACATTCCCCGTCCTCCAAATTCTTCCATGCAAAGCCTACAAAATAACGAAACTACACGTTTGTTTGCGTTGTATGGAATAATGGGAATGTCTAAATTTTGTAGAGCTAAGACCTTGCAGAATACTCCATGGATATCCATCCTCTGGGCGCGGGATTCATTTCCCTCTATGAAAAATAAGCTTCCAAGTAGGAAGAAGCTGCCTTGACATTACCATGAATTCAGAGACGTCGCATCGACATAGCAGATGTACTCATCATGATTTCATTCCTACAATGCGCGAAAACATATTCTCCCTTCCTTAGGAAAATAAAACACTTGATTTCCTCATATTGTTGTAATGAAATCCATAATGCGAGGAGAATTCCGTACTTGTTCATTCCATTTACATTTCCAGATTTCAAAAACCTTTAAACCACATTTTTCTAAATATTATTTTGGAATGTGTTGCATTATACTTATTTTGCAAAGTTACTCGTTGTTCGTCATCAAAAGGATACGGACGAAATTGTTGAATATAGGTATGAACATGCCAATAAGATCTTTAGTAACCATAGGGTGTACTATTTTTCTCGTCATAACCATCCAATTTATATTTACTAAATATAACTTCGCAACCATTAGTCATACATCGAGTAGAAACATTTTTATCAAATGACTCCAAATACTTCATCCAGTGTAAAATAATTTTACAATAATGATAACCGTATTGCAACCCCATTGGATGAATGACGGGGATCGTATTCCCTGGTAAGTATAAAGACCTCAAATATTGCATTCCACAGGCCGCAATAGTACAAAATAGTACAGGTCTCGAGAAAATATAGAATGCCACGTGGTTTCTCTTCTATGTGATTCGAAAACTTGATCACTGTTTGTGTAAGAATAAATACGTCGTTCTTGCAATACACAAGCATTTCTTTCTGCATGTTAGACGTTAAAAATTGTTAACTTCATAAAAATACCACTAACGAAGAGCCTTCCCTTCTTCCTCGGATTACAATCCAGGTCGTAGAAATCGATGATAGGCCATGGTCCTTAATAATTTTTATTACCTTTGGTATTAAATAAATAGGGGAAGTTACCCATCTTAAGACCATGGTTTTCGGTAACTTTTCCCCTAGGAGCAAAAACCTGTCCTTAAAATATTCCTTAAATACTTAATTATTCCCAACCGATATTGAATAATCTTTTGTCCTTGTGCAATAATATTAGGGGAAAATGTTTTTCGATAAGATAAGTCGCTACTAAAAAGTACTGAAACGGAAACTATTATGTGCAATTTCCCGTCTCTCATAATGATTGCATGTCATAAATCTGTATCAACTTCTGCATTACCACATACAAAACTTTTATACTCCAATTCCTTGTCCTTGTATTAATGACAGTGATGGGAAGCACAAATTAAGTTTGCACGATACTCCATTTCCTCTCTTTTCTAGTAGTCGAGTTTCTACATTGTAAACAACGTACAAGAAGGTTTTTAATGTGCTTCTTCTGTAACTTAACGAAACAGAAGTGTGTCGGTTCAACATGAATCAGACATATATAACAATAACGTACCCCACAAACGTGCTCAGTTGTCCTACCGGGAGAATAAATTTTAACTCCATACTTTCGGCAAAGTTTTACGTAGTAATGTAGGGGACTATCATTCTCTTTCTCACTATGAGTTCGATAGCAAGAAAGAGTAGAAAATGTTCTCAAACAATCGTTACATTTAATATTACACACTTCATCAGCATTATCCCTAACTATAACTCGCTTCTCACACATTTCACACTGATACACCTATGCTGATAGCGATTATGTTAGGGGTAAGACAATGAGGACAATACCCCCTTTTAGTCAGAAATGATAATAAACAAGAAATAACTGTGTCGTGATGGTCTTCGTGAAAATAACATTTTGCTAGTAATAGAACCCTGGCCTCGATGTAAAACAAAAATCATCGGACTGTGTACATAGACAACAATTGAGTACTTATCACCAAAATGAGATAGCAACTAGTCCAGTTCCTCAATACCCCCACCATTCTTCGCTTTCAAGTAAACACCCGCAACTTCACATAAGGTTTTCCTTCTTTAATCTAAAACTGCTTTTTTACGCATATTGTACGTCGTCTTTCTTGTTTGATTTACTCTACTTCGAGCCAGACAATCATAGCCCCATCGCTAGGGAAGCTCGCAACGTGAATTATATTTTTGTAACTACTCCTCCAGTACTTCCTTTAATCATTCAGTCGGCCCTATCCACGTATCAAATCCATAATGTGACACTTGACCGTAATTTTTCACCAAGGAGAAATACTTCGGTGGAGTGGAAACTATTTTCCAAAAGGGAAAGAATATGTTCAACTTCCATATATGGACGTTTTCTCTAAGGAATATAAACAGGGCGCCCGAGGGTTCGTTTGAACAGTCGATGGAAAATCCCACATAACTGTCTTGGTCAACATCCGACAATATCTGTTCTAGTGAGAAAGTGAACAGTGCTCAACATGCTGTTCGAGGTATAACATACTACCCGACTCTCGAACACCTATTGAAACCTCTATTCCACGTAAAGGAAGTCTATTTCGGCGGGCCCCTGTTCCGTACAGCTGAGGATAGAAATTCTCTTTAACCCGTTGACCCTTTCTAACCTACCAATATTTTAAATACCGCCCTCCTTTTTAAAAAATCTGCAATTTTGGTGCAAACATCGTCCCCCTCAGCGACATTTAAAAAAATATTATTATGGTTTGAGAATGCATATACACGCTCACAAACTTGTTTTTATCTTTCCCCTCAAAACTTTCCCTAACAAGTTTATGAGTGTCTGTATGGATGGTACTAGGAATATCAGCAACAAATGAAGTACTTGGCATGTTAGCAAGAGAAGTGTTGGGAAGAGGACAGGCGAGGTAGAAGGGATAGTATCATCCATACT
The DNA here is from genome assembly GCA_022664845.1 of Lepisma saccharinum. Taxonomy (NCBI): domain Eukaryota; kingdom Metazoa; phylum Arthropoda; class Insecta; order Zygentoma; family Lepismatidae; genus Lepisma; species Lepisma saccharinum. The sequence continues at coordinate 24,105 of JAGDQP010016804.1, forward strand.
ACATGTGCAAGGGGTAGGGAAAAATGCAGGTGCTGCTGGTGGCGTAAGAGTGCAGGAGAAGTTGAAATGGTGGGGAACATATTCCAATAATGGTGAAATATACAGTAGAATTCGGAAAAACACAGGTTAATGGCTTGTTTAATGATGTGGTGGTGGTAGCACAAGCACTAGTACTAGTTACAAAATTAGTAGATTGGCTAGTTGCATTATTCATATTAGAAAATACAGTGAATGGAAAAGGAGACAAAGAACTTCTGCTAGGAATGATGGTCACTGATTCATCTTCGTTCACACAAACACAAATCTCTGACACACCACTTTCCACATTACACACTTAGCTCTAAAAGAATGCCCAAAATAAGATCAACTACTCTTTCTCCATCTTCATTCAATGCATCTATTAAAATTGAATAATGCTGCCAGCCTAACGGTACGATTTCGTCTCTACATAAAAAACCCATACCTAAATTAAATAAATCTCTCGTACTCTCACAAGCGATTAAAGTGCGTCTGAACATGGACTGCTCATAAAGTTTTTCAGTGAAGAGTAATTGATTGATCATTAAAGGAAATGTGCCATTAACTCTGTATATATATACCCCATCATCTCCTTGTCTCCATATTCATTTTCAGTCTCCATACATAAAAGAGCATGCACAGCATTCATGGGATTCACCATATTGCTGAAATGTATAAGAGCAATAATTAGTATTATCCTTTATCATCCATATTTCACATAAAAGTCTCAATGATAAGACAGTATAAAATTCAGATTAATGCTTATTTCAAAACAAAATTAAAGTCTAGCGCATATATACAAATGAAGATAACAAACAAAATTTTGCAACATTCATTTATAATCATCGCACATGACAGGACGTTCAACCATCATTCCCTTATAAAATTCTCAAATGCAAGCCCATTGGCCTTAACACTCAATTAGAAAAAATCTCATTTAAACCACGTTGGTCCAACATTCTTTTCGAAAAATCCCACATGCAAGGCTCTTAATTCCAATGTCCCTTTTACAGGAAAAGTAGTGTACCAATTGCGCATAAAAGCCCATTGATCCATTATAAAAAATTTCCCTTCAAACAACATTCGTTTATAACAAACCTATTAACCGTAATTCAAATATTTCTCTCACTACAAAAGTAGTACTAGTAGTAATAGTAGTAGGCACGATATTCCCTCGATCTTTTTCAAACAGCCTGTTTGAGCAACTTCCCTCTTCAAGAGGACCAAACTGAATCTGAAAAGTAAAAATTCGTTTAATTATTATTCCTCCCTTCATTAGACATTTAGCTTTACATGTTCGTTTATTTTCACACGCATCCTGCACTTCAAATGCTCAAAGGGTCTCTCATACTAATAAATTATCTACTAAGGTAATCCTGAGGGAATATATTGTGGATATCTAGTGATATATTCTGGATATCCTCGGAATGTACTTTTGAAATCCTCAAAATGTAATGTTGATATTCTTGGGATGTACTCTAGATATCATCGAGATATAGTGTGAATTTCCAAAGGATGTACAGTGGATATCCTCGGGATATACTATATCCTCTACATATGGTCTACATATTTAATTTCAATATAAGAATTCTATTTATCTTTATTTGAAATCTCGTTTAAGTAGAAGAAGGAGATTATAGTTTAGTTTTCAACAACTCGAGCTAGAAGAACCAGTAGAATCTATAGTTCTTCATTCTTCAGCAACTCGAAATTTCAATTCTGAAAAAGAGAATTAAAAAAAGAAATAAGTTATTTATTCAACAATGGGTAAAGCTCATCAATATTTTTTACAATATCTGCCAGACTCACTGATCATACTAGTTACGTTTGTTTAGAAAACTAGTATTAGTAAGTCAACATTTTTAATTTTCAATCTGAACCTTAGATACCTAAAGGCCATAAATAAAATTTTGTAAGATAGACTACTACTAGTGAAGAACATTTGTTTTTAGAGCTTCAACACAGATGTCTAAGAAAATCACTACTCAAATCCTTTACTCAAGCTTCACCCCGAACTTGAACATTAGACGTCTAAAGATCATAAAATAATTTTAGATAGTACAGTCTGTCACCCCAAGTCCTAGACACCTAAAGGCCATAAAATAATACCATCTACCTCCCCGTTTTCCAAGCCCTACCCTGAGTCAAAAATACCTAAACACCATAACATAAAAGATGTTAGATAGTACGATCTGGCAGCTATAGATGCCTGAAGGCCATAAAATAAAAAAATTGATACATACTACGTTCTGCCGTCCCTTTACCATTCGTCGTCCTGAGCCAAACTTTTCTAAAGGTCATAAAATAAAAATTCAATATATACTACGCTCTGTTTCCCCGTTTCCGAACCCTACGCCGAATAAAAGATGCCTAAAATCCATAAAATAAAAATTTGTTACATAGTATGTTCTGCCTTCCCTTTTCCATTTGTCGGCCTGGGCCAAAGATTCCTAAACGCCTTAAAATAAAATAGAAAGGAGCCTTACCAAAAGGTCTTGAAGAAGACGAAGATTCCCTTCAAATAGTACAGCTTCTCACGTGCGATACACTAAATCTGACAGTTTAGCTAAGAATGGAAAAAGTTTGCATTAATTTTACCTTATATACTAGCTGACCCATAGACTCGCATCCCCTCGTGCCCTCCCAAAGACGTATTTTTCCAAGTGTCTAGCTAGCCAGGCAGCCTCCATATCTCCGACGAGCACTGACGTCAGAAATCAAGTGCTGCCAACATAAAATTACAAGCAAGTATTTTCACGGTTCAAGTGTTAGGGAAATGTATTCTTCCCACAGAAATTGTCATCTCTAACGTCTAGAGATACAAACTTACATATTTTCCAGAATTCCAAACATAATTGAACTAGAAACTAATTTAAGTTGCACACAACATTAGAAGCAACTATTTTCACACTACAATTTGTTTTGGGAATTTGTCCTAGTTATAGGAAGTTTCGTCTCTCACAATAATGCATACTTTTCCACGCACCATTAAATAAGAAAATCACACAACCTGCAAAATCAATTACAAGTAGCTACTGTTATCATGCTTCAACTGTTTTACAAATTTATTCTTCACTTAGAAATTTGGGGTCAGAAGATATTCATTCAGAATTCCATGCCTGATTGAATTTGAAAGTCAGCCAACCTGCACGATATGGAAATAACTAGATTCGCATGATGTTTCAAAATTTCCATTTTGTCATGAATGCAACTATTTTTCGACCTCAATTTTCAAGAGTCACTATCTCTGAATTAGCTATTTCGCTCATGGAGAACTCCTATCCCCAGGCTTTCCTCATTCTAAGAGCGTCAAGGGAAAATCAGATCACGCGGGGAAAAGTCCGAGTGACTTTTTCCTCATACTAAATATGAAAGTCAAGAGAAAATCAGATCACGTGGCGGGAAACCCAGAGTGACTTGCAATCAAGCAGGAAATGTCCCCACGTACCAAGCACATAAGAAGTCTTTGTTTCTATTTATGCTGGCAATGTTCATTACTCGTAAAGTCATTCTTTACTTCCAAATAAGGAGTAAAGAACAAACAAGGCAACCAACACATGTTTCCAGCAACGTAGTAAAGATGGATCATATATCTCTCATTGAATCTATATAAAAGGTTTTCTTTCTCAGTAGCTCGTTTTTCCCTCAGACCATAGTTGTTAGTTTGGGTGTTCTCGATGATTTGGGAGATGACACCTTCCAGAGAGGGGCTTGGCAGAATTACTGAAAAACAATTTTTCACCCACGATCAAATGCTGATATTGTTTTTCTTGCTCACCTTGTTCACGTCTGTGAACTTGGCACAACCCGTCTTAAATTTTGAAAAATTGATTGCTCAGTTCGTTTGTTTAGCGTTTGTTTAGCCATTTTGGGCGTTTGTTTAGGCCTAGTTTGGCCATATTTTCAAAAATAAATGGGTTGGGCCAGGTTCACGATCCCCAACCTAACTTTCAGTTTTAAAATTTTGAGTGCCCAGTTCATTGTTTACCGTTTGTTTAGCCATTTTGAGCGTTTGTTTAGGCCTAGTTTGGCCATATTTTGATAAATAAATACGTTGTGCTATGTTCACGCTCCTCGGTAAAACTTTCAGTTTTGAAATTTTGACTGACCAATTCGTTTATTTAGCGTTTGTTTACTTTTGTTTAGACATTTTGGGCGTTTGTTTAGGCCTAGTTTGACCATATTTTCAAAAAAATGCATTGTGCCATGTTCACGCTCCTCTGCCAAACTTTCAGTTTTGAAATTTTGACTGCCCAGCTGGTTTGTTTACCGCTTGTTTAGCCATTTTGGGCGTTTGTTTAGGCCTACTTGGCCATATTTTCAAAATTAAATGGGGTGGGCCAGGTTCACGCTCCCCGACCCAACTTTCAGTATTGAAATTTTGAGTGCCCAGTTCATTGTTTACCGTTTGCTTACGTTTGTTTAGCCATTTTGGGCGTTTATTTAGGCCTAGTTGGCCATATTTTCAAAAATAAATGTGTTGTGCCAGGTTCATGCTTCTCGACCAAACTTTCAGTTTTGAAATTTTGACTGCCTAGTTCGTTTGTTTACCGTTTCTTTACGTTTGTTTAGCCATTTTGGGCGCTTGTTTAGGCCTAGTTTGCCCATATCTTTAAAAATAAATGGGTTGGGCCAGGTTCACACTCAATGACCCGGCTTTAAGTTTTGGAATATTTGACTGCCCAGTTCGTTTGTTTATCGTTTGCTTACGTTTGTTTAGCCATTTTGGGCGTTTGTTTAGGCCTAGTTTGGCTATATTATCAAAAATAAATGCGTTGTGCCAGATTAATACTCTCCAATCCAGCTTTCGGTATTGAAAGTTTGACTGCCCAGTTCGTTTGTTTAGCCATTTTGGGCGATTGTTTAGGCCGAGTTTGGCCATATTTTCAAAAATAAATGGGTTGTGCCAGGTTCACGCTTCTCGGCCAAACTTTAATTTTTGAAATTTTGACTGCCCAGTTCGTTTGTTTACGGTTTGTTTCGTTTGTTTAGCCATTTTGGGCGTTTGTTTAGGATTAGGCCATATTTTCAAAAATAAATGGGCTGGGCCACTTTCTAGCTCCCCAATCCAACTTTCAGTTTTGAAATTTTGACTGCCCGGTTCGTTTATTTACCGTTTGTTTAGCCATTTTGGGAGTTTGTTTAGGCCTTGTTTGCCCATATTTTCAAAAATAAATGGGTTAACTAGGTTAACGCTCTCCTACCCAGCTTTCAGTTTTGAAATTTTGATTGCCCAGTACGTTTGTTTACCGTTTGTTTACGGCTCTTTAGCCATTTTGGGCGCTTGTTTAGGCCTAGTTTGCCCATATATTTAATATTAAATGGATTGGGCCAGTTTCACGCTCAATGACCCGGCTTTAAGTTTTGGAATATTTGACTACCCAGTTTGTTTGTTTATCGTTTGCTTACGTTTGTTTAGCCATTTTGGGCGTTTCTTTAGGCCTAGTTTGGCCATATTATCAAAAATAAATGTGTTGTACCAATTTAACGCTCTCCTACCCCGCTTTCGGTTTTGAAAGTTTGACTGCCCAGTTCGTTTGTTTACGTTTGTTTAGCCATTTTGGGCGATTGTTTAGGCCTAGTTTTGCCATATTTTCAAAAATAGATGGGTTGTGCCAGGTTCACGCTTCTCGGCCAAACTTTCATTTTTGAAATTTTGACTGCCCAGTTCGTTTGTTTACGGTTTGTTTCGTTTGTTTAGCCATTTTGGGCGTTTGTTTAGGATTAGTTTGTCCATATTTTCAAAAATTAAGTTTGTGCCAAGTTCACACTCCTCGGCCAAACTTTCAGATTTGAGATTTTGACTGCCCAGTTCGTTTGTTTACCGTTTGTTTCATTTGTTTATCCATTTTTAGCATTTGTTTAGTTCTAGTGTAGACATATTTTCAAAATTCAGCATGGCTATTCCAGGTTCTCTCTCCTCAACCAAACTTTCAGTTTTGAAATTTTGACAGCCTAGTTCGTTTTTCTAACGTTTGTTTAGCTATTTTGAGCGTTTGTTTAGCCCCAGTTTGGCCAGATATTGAGAGGTAAATGCATTATGGCAGACTCACGTTTTAGCAACTTGTCTGCTGCCGCTCAGTACATTACTTTAATGAAAATGTGACTGCTAATATCGTCTGAGATATATGAAACTGTTTCTAATCTAGTTTAACACAGATTTGGTAACTAACTTGGTAGAATGTTAACTTGGCTTTTAGGAGGTTCTGAGATCGATAGCAGTAGAAAAGCGTATCTACTGAAGTTGTTCCTAGGATTTTCCTTCAGCAAGACTAGATGAGAACAGGTGTGGTATCTTTGTTGTAGGTCTTGGCGCACTTCTTTTTGGTATGATTTCTTCTACAATATCCTGGCCTGATCCATAATGCCAATAAGCTTAAAATGTGTCAAATGAGTACAACAAGATATGGGAAGTGTAGACTGCATCGCTAATAAACCAGTTACGTGAAGAATTGGTCGAAGAGGAAATGAGTACTATTTGCAGGACCGAATTTATTCGACTTGGCGCCCTAGGCCTATGACTCCCTAATCCTTCCCCCGTCACACCTCCCATTCTTTTTCCCTTGCAACTTAGATATTATAAAGTTAGTTATGATATATTTGAATGCCCGGGTCACTGATCATGGTGTTTTGCGCTCCCCTACATGATCCTTAAAGTTTTATTGCCGAAAATGTTTTTGTCTCGCCTCTCGAATAGTAATTTCTAATCTTTCATTGTAAAGTGGGCCCTTGTGAAAGTTACGGCCCTAGGTAAACCTTGCCGTGACTATTTGAAATTGATTTTCGACTTCACATTGGAATAAATAATAATTGAATCAGCAGTTTGAAGAAGGAAATAAACGCCAAAAATGTGAAAAATTGTTTTATGTCGGAATTGATATCGGGAAGGAATTGCGCATCTGTGCAATACTCAATGAAAGCAAAAAAAATAGTAAATCCTTGAAAAATAGGTGCGAAATAGAGATGGACGAAAATAGCGTAGCAGCTATTTTCACTGCTACATGGGATAAATTGCTATGCCTCCTAAAATTATGAAAAATATTAGTTCCTGGTTTAACTGCTATTTTCCTCCGAAGCTTGTTAATGGTAAAACGCATTGTTTCCTGTTTTCTAAACAAACAGAACTGCTGGGAGAACGGAACAAAATGGCAGAGAATTGTGTACGGAGAGGACACCCATGACGTGTGAACACTACGTAATTAGTAGTGTCTGTTACCCGTGTACGGAATTCATATAATGGCACTGGCTTCAGAAATCACTGGCTTCCTACCACTACCGACTGACTTCTCAAAGTTAAACCCACTCCTGCACTACCAGCTTTGATGTCTCAAGCTTTTGCTTCCATATCCTCGCAACCTTCGTACTTTCCTCCCTCTGGTACCATTTCGAAACCAGAGAAAGTTTCTCCACCCAAACCTTCCATTAAGCCACCCAAAAATAAACGTAAAAGCACACCTAAGAACAACACCACGATTAAACACACAAAACAATATTCCGATATTGACGCAGACAATGAACACAGTATTAAACCCTCAGTTGCTGATAACATAATTGATATACAAAGGTATAATACACGTAAAGTTCATAAAGTGGAGACATTTGACTTTCTCCGTGGCCTAAAAAGATCCCTTGACAGTCTCGACCTGATGCTTACAGACATGATATCCAATTTCGACAGAAAAGACTTACTTATTTATGTCTATCGTTTGTTGAAGTTTTACGGCTTTAACAAACACGAAATTATTTTTCCATGATTCAATTTCTAGTAGCATGTGCCCTTGCAGTGGATGGGTCTACAGCCTAAAGGAAGATCTTTTATTCTTTCCTGGAATGCCTGAGGTGTCTCTGAAAAGGTCGACGAGCTTGAACATTTCATAAACGAAAATAATATCTCATTAGCTTTTGTCTCTGAAACTAACTTAATAGATAAAGATAAGTTCTTTATCCGGTCATAATATCTATAGACATGATAAAAAAGACGTAAATAGTAAACACGGTGTCCTAGCAATAGTTAAGTCCACGTGTAAGCATGAATACGTCCCCACCACCCACTTGCAGACTATGGAAGCCATAGCTATAAAAAAAATTCGTTAAAAATAGGTCACTAATAATAATCAGAATTAATAATTCACCTTCAGTAAAGTTAGACACCAAAGATGTAACCCTGCTAACAAAAAAACTTGGGCCTAGAGTTATTTTGTTAGGAGACTGGAACAGTAAGCATTCTGCGTTTAACAGTAGGCGCGGTAATAAGAACGGAGAGAGAATATTTGATTACTTATGTAAAACTAATATACAAATTCTCTCACAAAACAAACCGACTTATTTTCCGTATAATTACAAAGGGCGTTCAAAAAGTTTTGCATAGTGGGCCATAACATTTTTAATAGTATTACTAGGACCATGAAATTTTGTGTGCATGTACTTGTGTCCTTTATGTATATACGCATGTTACTTAAAGTACCCTCCAACAGCTGTGACACATTTGGCGCACCGTTCTTTCCATACCGTAAATGCACTTTGGTCACAAGGGAACAGAAATAAAAGAGGAAGGGAATTTTTCTCGAACTCCAGAACACGTTCAGTGGTGACAGAGCTTTTATGGCGTGATCGCAGAGGATGAAACTTGGTTGTTTTACATGCATTCTGAGAGTAAAACGTAGTCCATGGAATGGCGTCATCTTGGTTCGCCATGGAAGGAAAAAACGAGACTCCCAGATCAGCGGACAAAGTAATGGTCACATTCTTCTGGGATCACCGTGGCGTAATCTTCATCGACTTTTTGAAACGTGGAGCAACAATTAATACTGTTTGTCACTGCCAAGCTGCGACGTGCTCTAACCGAAATAAAGTCATCAAACTGCATCAAGTTAATACGAGGCTCCACTCTACCATTCAGACACAGCAGAAAACCAGAGGGATGGGATGGGAAGTGGTCCGGTCTTGCTGTTTGGTCGTTTGAAGACGCACCGTCGTGGTAGGTAGTTTGTCAGTGATCAAGAACGCACTGCGTGTGTGAAACAGTGGTGTACTAGTCAGCGTCCGGGGTTTTTACCAAAGTGCATTTACGGCATGGAAAGAACGGTGCGCCAAATGTGTCACAGCTGTTGGAGCGTACATTAAGTAACATGCGTATATACATAAAGGACACAAGTACATGCACACAAAATTTCATGGTCCTAGTAATACTATTAAAAATGTTATGGCCCACTATGCAAAACTTTTTGAACGCCCTTTGTATAACAACAAGCCGGATATCTTGGTTAGATAAGTTAAAGATAAAATGAATTTTATGGGCGGTAACAGCACTATGGCTTACGCCCGTCCCGATACGGGAAAGCCCCTTATCTTAGTCATGTCAAAACTTAGATGTTTATGAATTAAAATAATAAAAGCATATAAAAGATGAAGAAGTAAAAGGTCTTCACAAACAGTCTAGTGGTGTAAATGGCCAGTAGAGCGAATAAAACATACGAAAGGTGTATAGAGTCTTTCTTATCAAAAAGTAAAACGAGGAAGGCTGTAAATGGGCCTTCACAAGATAAAATAAAAATACACTATAAAACTTAACAGCTAAGGGGCATAATCAGATAAAATAGACGCAAATCATAAAATTTTCTGCAAAACTAGTAAAAATGCTAACTTTTAAGTCTAGGTTTATATCTCGGTTTCCCTTTCCTTCCCACAAGATTAAAATCCATATCCATCAGGTGGTCCTCAATCATGTCGGTAGTCAAAGATGAACTGGGTTCGATAGTATGTGCAGACTCTTCCTGAGCTAATTGAGCAGACAAAACGTTCGTCAGAGTCTTAATGCTTGTAGCGAGAGGCGAAGTTCGAAATAAATTTGGAGACTATATAGGGAATAAAAGTAGTCTTAACCCGTGGAGTCCTAGAGCTTTGCACAGGTGTTTTCTGTCCCTGACTCTGCGTTGGCATATTGTGAGGAGTCTCCGATCTTTTGGGCGGCTTCGGAGGGTCGTCTTGCACATCAGACTCTGTTTGTGTTGATACATTAACTGTATGGGTACCAACCGAGACAGTTTTCACTGCTAGTCTGGCTACAACATGTGAAAACGCACCAGAGGGAAGGGTGTGCTGAAAGTCTCTTAATCGACGTTTAGCATCACCAGCAGATATTTTCTCTATCACCATCAGCTCTCGAATTCGTTTTTCCTCTTTAAATACCGGACAGTCACGCGACCACAGTCGACCAGGTCGTGTGATCACCCTTGCAGTTAACACACTGAGGTTTCAGTGATGTGCAAGGATCCGCACCATGGCTACTGGTACCGCATATTGCACATACAGCAGAGGTCGCCTTACACGACGTGCTGGTGTGTCCATAGTGCTTACATTTAAAACAGCGGAGCGGACTCGGTATATACGGACGGACAGGTAAGCAATAGAAAGCTGCCTTCACGTCCCTCGGAAACTGTGGGGCGGCAAACGTGAAAATTAGCGAGCTCGTGGGTTGGAGTTCGCCACTCTTTCTTGCTTTAATGCGTCGAACACTGACGATACCCTGGCTTGCAAGTTCATTCTTAATCTCCTCTTCAGGGACATCTTGCAAATCCCAACAAGAAATTACGCCCTGAGTAAAGTTCAGTTGACGGTGTGGTTCAACTTGAACTTGAAACTGACCTAGTGACTTCAATTTCAGGAGATTAGTTGTTTGTTTATCGCTAGACGTCTCCACTAACAGTGTGCAGTTGCGAAGCTTTTTAACATGTTTGAGTTCGCCGGCAACATGAGCTAGTTGCCTTTGAGTGATAAAAGGGGATAAGCCCTTCAAACCACCTGGATTTTCTGTCTCATTCTTAACTTTAATCACAAGATATCGCGTGATATTCGGTACCATACTTGTCTGTTCCTCTACTGCAATTTTCTCTTCTTTGTCACTGGTTGATTGATTAGCGGTATGCGCCTTCTTGCTTGCATCAGTGACTTTATCTTCATTCTGTCTCTTCTGTCTCTTTCTCTCTTTTTCCGAAGGCGACATATTAGGATGTGGTGGAGCCATGATGAATGAAAGCCGTAAATGCCCACACTTCTCCGTCTTCGTTCTGAGGAGCCAACGAGGTTGCCGGGTACTACCCTCATCACCCTTGTCAGCAAGCTGGAAATCGAGACGAAGTCCAATGACTTGGCGTCGAAATCACTTCCACTCCCGACTGATGGATACTTGGGACACCCACTCCCCCAGCGTGTTGGCGAGACCAAAGGTCCGAAGAGCTCCCCAATGGCGCACTTCCCAGTCTCAACGAGCTAGACCATCCAAGAATCTGCTGTTAAGAACTAGGCGATATCCAATGGTTCCGCCCCCTTTCCCCTGGGTCCAGGGGCCATCGTCAATGCAAGTACATCCTGTCACATCCTGGGTCATTGCGCGGAGGCGCAACTCACAGCACAAGAGGAGATGAAATGATGATCATCTGTGGATGAAAATGAGATGAATGTGAATGTAACTCCTCTGCTGGTCCTCCTTTTAAGCAGCGTAGGTGTTTAACTGCGAGGGCTGATTGCAGCCAGCAGAAGCCAGCTGGACGATGGGGTCGCCAATTCCCTACGCCGTTGTTGGCTGATTGCAACCAGCAGAAGCCGGCCGGACGATGGGGCCACCAATTCCCTACACCGTATACGGGCTATGTGATGGTTTCATCACGTTGCGGTCCGTAGACCTGCGATGAGGTCGCCAATCCCCTACGCAAGTGGGAAGTAAAAATTCTCAACAGAGAAGCACTCTGGCCCTGCTGTTGGACTTCCCATAGGCAGCAACGATGTTAATAGCTGCCAGGGCTGATTGCAGCCAGTAAAACTGACTGGGCGATGGGGGCGCCACTTCCCGACGCCGGGCCGGATATGTTGGATTACGCATTACATACCAATGTACCAAATTAACTTAACAATAGATACGGATGAGGACTTGATGTCGGATCATGTGCCTATCATCGTAACTGTTAACTTGCGTCAAGATCCTATTGAAAAGCAGCCACAGTTAAACTACAGAAATGCGAACTGGAATAAGTTTAGAGAAAAGGTCACTCCAGATTTAGATAACTGCGTAATAATTCAAAGTAAAGACGACGTTGATCGAGCTGTCAATCACCTCAAGGAGGTGATTCATAGGTCCATGAACGAGTTCATACCAAATAGTCATATCCCAATTCAATTAAACAAACTTCCAGAGAAAATTATCAATCTAATTAAAACTAGAAATAACTTACGTAAAAAATATCAAAAAACCAGAGACCCGGTGTATAAACACTCTATTAATAACCTCAGAAGTGTCATTACACTGGAAATATCTGAACATAAAGTTTTTCAAAATAAAGTCTCAAAAATGAGCCTCAAAGAAAACTCTCTCTGGAAGTACACTAAAAATCTAACTAAAAGGTTCGTTAATGTACCATGTATACACGGTCAGAATGGTCTAGTCTACTCTGCACAAGAGAAGGCTGATGCCATTGCTGACTCACTTGAGGATTCTTTCCAACCTAATCATGAGCTAGCCGACAATGCTCATGATAGAAAAGTTAAGAAAAAAGTTAATTATTTTGTAACTTCGGTTCCAATAGGCGATTTTCAAACAAATAAAATGTCAGAAATCATGCGAACTATTAAATGGTCCAAAGGCCTCAAAGCCCCAGGTCCCGACAAAATTCAACATATTGTCTTAAAATAACTTCCTAAAATCGCTTAAATACCTCAACCATATAATTAATAACATGCTCAGATTTAGTCACTTTACAGTAGCGTGGAAACATGCTAAAATAATAACAATCCCTAAACCTAATAAAGACAGTAAATTTCCCCAAAATCATAGACCCATCAGTCTCCCTAACACAATGGCTAAGGTAGCTGAAAGTGTCATATATAGAAGACTGAAGAATAACTTGTCTGAGAACAATGTAATCACTGCAGAGCAGTTTGGATTTAGGCCTAAGCACTCAAACTCACCAGTTGGTGCGATTCATTGAATCCATCACGGACAAGTTTAACAAAAAGCAAATAACACGGGCGGCTCTGTTAGATGTTGAAGAAGCCTTCGACAGATGCTGGTATACCGGCATCATATATAAGATGATCGAGAAAATACCCCCCTTACATTATCCATTTTATACGCTCGTACCTGAAGGACCGGACTTTCAACGTCTTGCATCAAAATAAAAATTCATCTAGCATGGAGATCAAAGCAGGAGTCCCAGAGGGATCCCTATTAGGACCAATTTTATTCCTTCTTTATGTAAATGACATCCCGAGATTCACTAAAACTTAAATAGCATTGTATGCAGATGACACGATAATCTACTCATCCTCGTTTCAACCTAATCAAGTTACTAAATACATACAAGAACATCTAAATATCCTTAGGCCCTGGCTTAAGAGATGGAAGATTAAAGTCAATGCGAGTAAATGCGAAGCGATCCAGTTCACTAAAAGACGCCGTAAACCGGATAAACAATTAGTGCTAAATAGAACAAAGATAGACTGGGTCAAACAAGTTAAATACTTAGGTGTAACTTTAGATCGTTTACTAACTTTTGCAAAGCACATACGAATACAAGCAGACAAGGCACACGAACGTCTGTTTCAACTTGCTGCAGAGTAAACTTACACTGTATAAAATGCTCGTTCGATCTATCATAGCTTATGCAGCCCCATCCTGGACTCATGCAGTTAAATGTCACATTAACAGACTGAAAAGAGTGCAATACAGAGCCATAAGACTAATACTAGGAATTAATAGATCCCTCCCTGTAGCTAAGTTACAAAAATAAATGGGACTGCTTAATATCAGAGGTTTCATAAAAAATCTTACTAAATCTTTCTATTCAGCCTCACATGATAATTCTAATAAGCTAGTAAGTGCACTTGGCACTTACACTCATAAAATGTCATATAAATACAACAGACCCATTCACATTTTAAAGAAGAACCCATAAAACCACAAAATAGAGTTTAGTAATCGTTAAAAGTGTATATAGACTTCGATTAACCTTATTGCCATACCAAATCATACCGACTAATAGTCTCCGACAGCAGGTTTTCTCCACTCTTATCGTTTTGTGGAGTTTTTTATCTGCTGTACTAACAATTTGGGTTTCAGGTTATAATATCACCGACTTATGGGGATTTTACCGGCATCACCAGCTTTTTCCCCCTCTATCAAAGACAAATCTTTCCGTGCTTTCCTATCTTCTTTTTTCACCTTCTTTCTCTATCTCCGATGAAGTGGTAAATGTATTGAGTAGATAGAAACCTCTAGTATTACCTCATTCCTATGCTTTAATGTAGTTCCTACTTAATAGCATGCGGGGGATCACGGTATCATGGTGGTGATCCACACACTGGGGCGTTCCTTGGAGGGGCCCGACTATCTTAGTGTTAATGTTTCTTTTCATTTCTAACTATATGATAGTTGGCTACGTGGAGTAATGGATAAGGTGTTGGAGTTGTAATGCAGTGGTCCCGGATTCGATACCAGTTCATTTATTTTTTTATTTTAAAAATGTTTATGTTTTATTTATATTTTAACTAGGTTATTTTGAATTGTTATTATTTAATTTGTTTTATAACTTTATTTAAATTTAATATATTTTGTAATCTTTTCCGTTTATTCTGATTCTGTAGTCTAATTCAGATTTAATAAAATGGTAAAAAGGATAGGTAAGGCATTGATTTGATTTGTGATTCAGTGGTCCCGGGTTCTCTACTCCTTCACCTAAAGTTTTTTTTATTTTTAAGAGAAACTCCTTTTTAGTGTTTACTTTGTACTTTTGAAGGAAAGCTCTGGTTTTGCTATTAGGCTTTTTTCTTCCTTTGAGGCAGTGAAAACAATACGCACATTAAACAGTCCATACAATTCACAGACGTAGTTTAGAAAAAATGAACTAGCAATTTGAAGAAGGTAACAAACGCTAAACAATCGAAATTCAGTTTTTTTTTTACTGAAAACGCACCTCAATTTATACCCGCTCATCAAAATGTAGAAGAAAAGAACGATAGACAATTATAGAATGATTTATTTGGTCTTGGAAATATTAGTCAGTTTGAAGAAGGGAACAAGGCCACTAGCGTCTCAAAACAAGAAGTCCTATTTTCGAATGTCTGAGAAAATACGCTTCAGTCGCGTGTGCAATAATAGTAAACACCATACCTGACTTTACCTAACTTCCACGTGCCCTTGGTCACTATTTTTTTTTAAATTTCCTAATGCGTTTATATATATATATATATATATATATATATATATATAAAAGACATGTTATTTTCATTAAAAAAAAACTACACCAGTTTTCGATGCGGGGTTCCTTGCATTAGCTTTCCTACATACTATCGATACTCTTCAATATTTCCTTTTATTCTTTTCTACTTTTAAAAAATGTTCGGATTGACTTAAATACGTTGGAACACTCATATATATGTAATGTATACACGCATTTTGAAATTTTACGGAAAGTAAAACGTTCAACCGAAAACTGGCTGAATGTAGGTTAATTCAAAAAGTGGAGGCAGCTCAGCTGCCTCCATTTTTTGGATGAACGTTGTGTCTCCTATTTTTACAGTGAAGCTCCGATAATTACATAGGATAGTTTTATAACAGTTAAGGAAAAACTCTAACTCTAACTGTACATCATGTTGTGTAATAGATATGAAACATTTACCCTTGTGATACATTGGGGCAAATATGTCCGCAAATATTTTATAATTTAAAAAAT
>JAGDQP010016805.1:0-39841 GCA_022664845.1 Lepisma saccharinum
AGTAAGTTTTTCGAAATCGCGAAAGTTATCAGTCTTTCTCCATTGTTGTTGGTCTTTTCGTGAAGACTGTATTTGCCTATAGTAGGTCTATATTTTTCTTCCCTCCCTACCTTTGCATTGAAATCACCCAACACAATTTTCGAATTATACTTCGGTAATCGGTCAAACAACCTTTCTAGCTCATCGTAGAATATATCTTTGTCGTTATCAGTAGCCACCTCGGTCGGAGCATAGACGTTTAATAAAACCGTGTTACCCCATCGAGTACGTATCGTAACGTACGATAGTCTTTCGTTTACGAACTCTATATTCTGAACCGCCTGAAGGATACTATTCTTAATGAGGAACCCTGTTCCGAAATCGTGAGACTGTGTTCCCCCGTAGTAGAAAGTGTACTTGCCCTGTGGGATGCTATCTTGACCCTCCCACCGAACTTCTTGTATCGCTAATATGTCTAGCTCGTACTTTTCGGTCTCGCGTACCGCCACCTGAAGAGCGCCCGTTTGGTATAATGTTCGTACGTTCCACGTTCCTATTCTAAGGTCTTTCTTAATCCTGTTCATAGAGCCCCCTGAAGCAGTCCCAGCCCGGAGATCCGAATGAGGGACTAGTTTACCTCCGGAATATTTTACCCCAGGAGAATCCATGAACCATCTGTTACTATTTCTTGACATGTTTTAGCGGTGTAGAGTTGTCAGCTCTACGACCTCGCAGTAAAGGTAGACATTCAAGATGTCGCCCTCTGTCCATCTCTGAGCCTTGCCGATGTCATTCATCTTCAGCCTCAGAGTGGTAATGGTGATGCTGCTTCCCCTCACCATGATATTTTTGTTTGGGGTTATCTTCCCCTAGCCTTTGTAGATCCCTCTACTAACTGCAAGGCAGCAGTACTGGTTTTGGTCCGCCCCGGAATATTTCCGGTACCAACCATGCGCTTATTTAATATTTTCTGTACATATCATCATACAAATGATGATGGCGTTCTGTCTGAAGGCAAGCTTTTGACCCGAAGGCTCTTGGGCAAGATGAACCGTTGCTGGTTTGTCATTCCTTTTTGATCGGATGAGCATGACGTCTAAGGATAGGGGCTAGTTTAACGTGGACTTCGAACTACTTGTGTTCCACCGGTTAATCGAACCCAGGACCCGTTGATTACAAGGCACCACCCGCAGGAAACACACTTGATACCTAAAACCTTCTTATTAATCCAGAGAATTTTGCTATAACTCTTGTTCCATGTTGTCAGATGTATTATCAGCAACACAACCAACACATGTAAACAGTGTTGTCGACGTCCTGGGGAGCGGAGTTCATTGCAATTGGATTGAACTTTAGCCCTCTTCATTCTCTTTCTTCCATGTTTATCTTCGTATTTTTCCTTCCATCGCTTCGGGATTGCTTAAAATAACAAATTATTTTGAGATAATAAATGGATTGACGTAAAAGAGGTCTGTATACAAATTGAGGTCTTCAGATAAATGAAAAAAAACTCCTGAATGTTTTTTTTTTCAGTAGGATGACTAATTCTTTTGTAAACAGATGCTTGTATTAAAAAATCGCACCGTTACAAACTTCTACTGAACGATTCTTACATTTCCGATTTTCTGTTTGTGAAACAAAGTGAAATTTAGTAGCCCGTGCTTCATTACTGCTAAGTATGTGTACTAAAATGTTCCGGTTCGAATCCGGCTGAGGCATGGATGTTTGTGGAACTTGGCCTTACTTATGACCTTTAGACATCTCAGACACAGACCGGGATAGCGTGGGGCGAGGATGTTGGAAGGTAAGCGGCCAGGGCGTAATTTTAAATATAATTCTTTGGAGACCTTTTAATTTCTCGGGGCCCCCACCAGTGCCCCTTGTACCTAGGCATAACTGCAACCCCGCTCTAGATATGTAATAATATATTGTGTTGTGATGAATATATCCTTTAGTAGAAGGTTTCTGTGTTAGTTTACTAAAAAGGTATGCAAACTGCAATTGAATGGGGCTTAAGTAACAGATTGCTAGCTTATATAATAATAATAATAACCACTGGCGTAACAGACCGATAGGTCATGAGCCTACCCCAACGCCATCTGTCCGCGGTTAGTGGAACTGCATCCACTGACTAACGGCTGTGTGGTCAGCACTGACCACGAACAAGCGTATCAGGCCGTCACGTCTTTATTTACGTGACACTCCAATTTTCCTTACGACGCTGGGTGGACGCCGAAAAGTGGGACTCCAGCCGGAAATTGAACCCGAGACCACGCGGACATGAGTCGAACGCTCTAACCACTAGTCTGTGGAGAACCAGATTGCCAGCTCACACACAAAAAAGTACCATAAAATTGTTTTATCCCATATACTGCTGTTAGTTCCCTCAGTGTAACCTTATTCATGTTCCGTAATTGTTTCCTGCTGATAATTTGCTAGGCTATCAACAATTGTATGACTAATTATAATAATTAATTATACACATGGTAATAGAAAAGATAAAGGTATAAGATAAGATTGAGACAGAAGCGAAATCCTATGAGTGAAATGAGTTTTTTTTTTGTAAAAAAAAAAAAATGAAAGCTTTAGTTTGCTATGTATTGGTGGAAAATCTAGCTTTTTATTTTGCATGTTTCAAGATCTGGTGGAATAAAATTTAGGTAACCAAATACATCGCATATCTAGATACGAGATCTAAAATTGAATATCTAGATTAAATATCCAGATATCCGGATTAAAATCCAATATCTTGATATCGGGATTTCAGGTAGATAAACAAAACTTCAAACCCAAATTATATTAGTTCTCTTAAATTTGACCAGAATAGCTAGATGATATTTAAGTCTGGTGATTGCGTTAGCCGCTGTTGAAGTATCTTTTCGCGTTTCTTAAAATTATCCTTCAGCTATTCAATATATATGTGTATATGGGGATATATTAAGAGAATTGCAACATTTTCGTTTTGCATGCTTAACAGATTGAAACAAAACAGTGAGGATGTTTTATTTTTCTGCATTCTCCACACTTAAACCATGCCTATTGTGAGAAAACAGAGTCAGTGATGATGTAGACCAGTGTGACATATTCTGATTATTAAATATATTGCTTTCATTATCATAAAATCACCGTTTTCACCTTTGACCATTCAGTTTAGTGATGTTTTTATTGCAGCTTTGTCAAGAGTTTCATAGTACTAATGGGACTTGCTTTTATGGAACTACTCAGGTCGACTTTGTTGGCATGGAAAAAAAAAATTGAGTTAATCATAGCCATTGGTCTAGTGTTGTTGACACAAGTATTTATATTTGGTACTGCATTGGCCCTGTAGCAATTCTAAGTTCTGTTTATGAAACGAAGTTGCGTTATTTGGTACCTTGATTTGGTACTTTGTGTAAAAGATTTGATTACTAAATACATTGTTATTCGTCGGTTATGTATGTAAAATCCTCGATAATTTTTCTGGACTTTTTTTTTTTTACTTCTTTAATTCAATGCACCGCGCAAGGCTGTCTTTTTTCCTGAACATGCAATTTTAATATCTTTTTGATGACAAATTAAATTCTTCATCTTCGATCATTTTTATCTGTATTTATTTGTATCCTGCTAACAATATTTATTACGATTTTCCTGCTATCTGTTGATTCTTTGATTAAATACTTTGACAACTGTGTTGGTAAGTAATGACAACGATTCAGTTATAAAGTGAACGAAATGTATAGCTGAAACTGGTTTATAAAAGTACCCCAGGAAGCAAATAAAAATACAGATTTTGGAATAATTTTTTTCTTGCCTTTTGTAGTCTTCTAAGAAATCAAATATTTCGTGTAGTGTAACAATATTACACAGTCTTAAATGCAGTGTCTTGCGTTGTTTGATCTCTGTTCTCATAATCAAATTAAACTTGAAAGGGTGAAATACATTTAGTAATGATTATCCGGATGGAAAACTTAAAAAGTTTCGCACCTCGTCTTAAGAGAGGGGGAGGGGGGAGCAGTGTCGAGCCGCTCATGCAGGTACCTGACGAACATACTTAGATACCTTATGCTTTCCTACTAACAAATATTATTTTCTTCATGATTAGAACTCATATTCTTGAAAGAAACGTCAGCATGTGCTAGAACAAAGAATTGCTCCCGAGTGCACATGGTTGGCAGTTTTCGTCTTTATTGTATCTTTGTTGTACTTCGTTTGTATGTTATACTAAAGTTTTATATTTCGTTTCTGCTTTTTTGGTGATTGATTTGTAGTGTCCCTAACTGTTCGGTGTTGTACGTAGGTTTAAAGTATATTTGGCAGCATTTAGGTGAAGAATCAATGAATTCCTAATTGAATCACTCGATGGAAATTTCTTAAAGCGGTATATCCGCTGTGGCTCACTGCTGGAGCCCCCACCTCTGGTGCAAGAGGTCGTCAGTTCGATCCCTGCTCATGACATGTGGACTTTGTGGTGGACAAACATCGTGTGTATGGGTTTCCTCGGGGTTCTCCCAGTTTCTTCATTCCACCAGTTCATCTAATTATTTATCATCCATCCGACTTGACCATTGTTGCCTAAAGGCCTTAAACATGACATTCAAAATTCAATTACATTAAAGCGATATGACAGTCTTCTTCCACTAGGGTTGGTTGGAAGTTGAAACTTGAAGGGTAGTTCATCTACCACTCGTCACGTTTCTCTCTGAATATGGTAGTTTTCATCATGCTGCGAATTCTGAATTATACTGTGGGTTCTTTACGTTGAATGAAAAAGAAGAAGAAAGAAATTTATAACAATATAGACGTTATTTTTCATTGTTAACAGTTATTTTATTAGAAATATTGAAACATTTGAAATCTTTTTCAATAGTATTCTGGATAATAAACTCATAATACAGTATGCGAATCCTAGGATGGTAGTCATTTTATTGTTACTAATGCACGTCGTCGTATAATAAATCAAATAGTACAATATAATTTCCATGCCCATTGCATTAGAATACAAAAGAACGTAATAAAGGTATAAAGAAATGTCTCGTGGTAATTTTAGAAATTATCAGTCAATAAGCTTTAAAAAATCTAAGACAGAAATATTTTAGAATAATAAAATTCACAATCGATAATTTAATTTGATATGCGAATGTTGCATAGCTCATCTATAATTTTTGTGGAAATTACCACCACCCGCTTATGCATAGTTTAAATCGTAATTAAAAATTGAAGTGATGGTCATACTGGAAGATCATACAACGTTGATGAAGACCGTTTGAACGCTTTAATCTTTGATGATCCTTATAAAGTCAATGCTAGAATTGGTAAATATGAAGAATTATGATATCGTGCGATATTTGCATTCCGTGGGTGAAGTAAAAAGAAAAAAAAGAAAATGGGTATATTGATACTAGACGTTTCGAGCGAAAACATAAATGAGAAAACTGGATCAGCTGGTGTTGCATCATAATAATGCCTGCCTGCATTCCGCTAACATGTCAAAAGCAGTTATCCAAGTGCTTGATTCCACATCCACCGTATTCCCTTGATCTTGCTCCCTGAGATATCCACACTTTCTGCTCTGTATCCAAGAATTTTCGAGGAGTCTCCAATGATAATGAAACTACTTTTCAAAACTTGTCCCTTGACGATTTCTTCAATTCTAAACCACTAAATCTCTTCAGATGTGGAATCAAGAGATTGACATACTATTTTCTATCCTTTGTTTACGTCAAATCCGACTGGGGTGGAAGCGGCACGATTTTATGCATCAGTCCATTCAAATGTATTTTCTTCGTTAGCATCTTAATGTATGTGTCAAAGTAACATGTAGTATTTACATTTTTAGATGTACCAGATGTACCATAAAAAAAAGAACTTTAGTGTTTTTTTTCTCCTACCGATTCCTCTTGTGGAGACTGGTGTTCTATTCTGGTAGAGACAAGATATTAAATCAATACGATGCCAAGATTGACCATCATCCATCCTTGCTCTTCAGGGATGGGAAGGGGACGAGGGTGAGCTCTGTTATTTTCCATTTCACAAGTTACATTTCACACGCAACTACCATCACAGCAAAATAAATTACGGTTATATTTCTATTATTTGCCGACTTAAGTAGTAGCAAAAGAAAAAAAGAAATATTTTTGGGGTTGTTTCATGCGTTTGAATAATTCATAGATATCGGATCTTTTTTTTTCCACTCTCTCTCTCTCATTCCTCTCTGCATTGGCCATACATAATGGAACAGAATAATTTGCATTTCTTGCTCTGAAATTGGGGACTGGAGATTTTTTTTTTTTTTTTTTGGAACGCGAAATGAGGGGTAGTAATAAGGTGATTATATTATAGTCGGGAACGGATAGAGGGATGATGAAATTGTAGTTGGTAATTACGTCCTGGTGATTTTTTTTTTTATTATTATTCTTTTCTTTCGTTTCTAATGCAGAAAATGGTCGATTCTTCCTTCATCTGTTTTTCCTGTTCCCGTTCTTTTCTTACCATTTTTTTCCCCCTTCTATTTCTATCTTTATAATTTCAGTTTCTTTCCTGAGTGTATATCAGTATATTCCCCTCTTCTA
The DNA here is from genome assembly GCA_022664845.1 of Lepisma saccharinum. Classification (NCBI taxonomy): domain Eukaryota; kingdom Metazoa; phylum Arthropoda; class Insecta; order Zygentoma; family Lepismatidae; genus Lepisma; species Lepisma saccharinum. Next base: position 6,528 of record JAGDQP010016805.1, read on the forward strand.
GCGTCTTCTTTCGTGGTCGTTCCACTTTCACTTCATCTCATTTGTCATTAATTTATTCTTGTTATCTTTTCTACGTTCTTCATGTTTTTATTACTTTTATTTGTAGTTTGATATGTATGTGCTGGCTGTATTAGAATTCTCGTTTTTTTATGTATTTTCTTTTAGCTTTTTCATTTATGTATCTGTTTTTCCATCTCAAAGGAAGGTAACGTTTGCTTTCTTTGGTAGTAGTTGGGAGGGTATTAATCTGTTTCCGTTTGTTTACCTGACAAGAGCATATCTATGACCTCTTTTATTTTGTGTTTCAACCTTTTTGTTCTTCTGTACTGGTAAGGAGTTTTTTTTTATATACAGGGTGTCTCTGAACTAATGCCCCAATCTTCGGGAGGTGATTATTCACATCGAAACAAGATAGAAAAAAGTTTCATTCGAAGAAATTTCGAATTATACCTAGTTTTAGAGCTACAGGCACTCAAAGTTTCGGCAGCAGCGTTACAAATAATGTCAGATCTCGAAAAGTAATCACGTCACACGTGTCGCCTTAGCCAATCGCATTCGAAGTAGTACCCAATGTACGTATTTGGGCAATGTTTATGATGGGCGAACACAGCTTAGAGGTGATTGTTATGCTTGCTCTGTAAAATCATTTAATTCCTTAGGGTCGGGAAAGATTGCAGATCACATGTTGGACGTAAAGTAAAAACAAGAAGAAGAAGCATTATAGTTACGGTAACCATATTTCATAGTTGATACTTTTGACGCGCGACTAATAATAGGCACAGATGTCAAATTTGGCAGAGTGATTTCACACTATTTGGGTAGGTGGTTGGTTACTTCTATACATAGACAGTGTTTACCGGCTACACAGGAAGATGAGCAAAGTTATTCATTCAAAAGTTCAATTTACCACTGTATTCGAATTTTAGTTGGCAATACCGTAGTGAGCAGTGTTGAATTCCACTGATTCGTTTAATCAGAAGGGAAAAAAGTAAAAAGATTGCAACACTGCGGAGGATATAAAATTTAATATCCTCTTGGAAAATCATTTTTAGATTATGTAACACACATAATCTACAATAGACTGCTCATCTATCAATTTTCAGGTCTGTATTGAATTTTGTTTATTTATCTCTTTATTCATCTATGTTTCAGGCCGGGATAAGATGATGATGCCAGGGTGTAAGTTGAAGGTACTATTGAGGGATTTGCCTGGTGCAGCTGAGGAAAAACTCTGGAAAGACTTCAGTCAGCATGGTCGGTCGCTGGGCCCAAACCCAGGGCCTTTCGAATACGAAACCAACACTTAATTATCTATAAGCGCATGGTTTTCATTCAGGTCTGCGTTAAATGCGTAATGGTAAAAGGCAGCTGTTTTTTTTTTTCACTCTCTTTATGTTCCACTTAAAACGAAAACAATGATCAAGATAAGAAATTGAGGGAAATTGTATAACTTTAGTTTCGAAATTTCACGAGTTCTCGTATTTATTGTAGTTCTCATATTCTCTATTGACACGTTCGTTTGCAATTTGGTGAGCCTATAACGTGTCTGTCGTATTTTTGTACTATGTATTATCTGCACTTTTGTGAAATTGGGTATCTTCCACTTGGATTTTCACTCATTTCTTCACCTTCAGTTCCCCATATCGAATGCAAATTGAGACTAAAATCTTTCTTCACGGTGTTTGTTTAATATATGTACTTTTGAACGTTATCTTCGGGTATTTGGTGTTAATTTTCTTTCTTCATTTTGTAAATTATTGTTTCCGATGTCAGGCAAAGGTTTTTCAGAGCAATTTTTTTTTTTAGTAAAACTAGTAAGAAACTCTTAGCACGTGTAAATAATAATTTAATCTCTCTCTGTGTTTGATTTAAATATTTGAACTGTTTTCGTATTCCGAAGAAGTCCAAATCGTTATTTCTCTGAATGTCTGTATGTTTTTTTTGGCGGGGGGGGGGGAGGCCTTAAAAAAAGAAAAAAGAGGAAAAAAAAGAAGGTTCAACTTCTTTTTTTTAATTTTCCCCCCCTTTTTTTTTTTTTTAAAAAAAAGATAGGACATCATGTCTCTCTGACAGGTTCTGACCTTGAGACAAGTCCATGCGGATGATTTTTCTTAAACAAGCTCCATTTACTAGCTGTGTGAGCAGGTTGTTGCCTTCTCTTAACACCTAACATCTGAAGATGTGCTAATGGTTACTCCTAATGGCTACGCTACTATAAAACCCTTACAAAAAAAAAAAATGAATATCTAAAAGAATGAACCTTACTTATTATTTATGCGAAAACAAATATGCATTTGACATGTCTCAACTATTCAGTGTGTAAACAAATACAAAAACAAATATGTAAAGAAACACTAGCAACTATTTGGTTGAAAATTCCGTTCTTTGTCCGGGTCAACACAAAGTATGCACATGAATACAGTGGTACTATGATTTTATTATGCATATTGTATAAAGTACGGAAATTACTCAGTACACTTCGTATATACATCACGAAGGAAAAGTAGGTATTTTTGGGGATATTTCCCGCATAAATGTGCGGAAAACAAATTGAAGCCAATAAATGGGGGTAAATAGGGAATTGTTATCCAGTTGTAATGACTCTGATCTGATTTCACATCCTAGATAGAGGCAGTGTTTGTATCATGCAACACACACCCAATCACACATGTTTATTTACAGGATCCATCGTCTGAGGGTGTACCTGAGAAGAAACTATGAGGACTATAAGATTAATGAGATGTAGCTATTTGTATTACATTAATTTTCCAATATTCGTCATATTCCACCATTTTCTTTAAAATCAAATACACATATTCATTCTAAACATATAGTTTTATGCAAAATTCCATTCACACCAACGTTTATAATATACATAATAATAACTATGACTTGTAAAGTCTACATTGTTTTTATTATTACTGATCATAGTGGAAAATTGACCCTGAAGGGATATATCTGACAATCATGGTATATTAATTGATTGATCTGACACACCCGTTCCCCCTTTCAACGGGGTGTCAACCTTTTAATGCGGCAGTTAATCCTTCTAGGTCCTAAGGAATATATGTGCAAAATTTCATTCGAATCTGTCCAGGGGTGTAGAATTGTATATCGTTCAAATAAATACACAAACACCCTGATATTGAATTTTATATCTATATAGAGAGAAGATAACAAAAGACTGCAAGAGGGTGAAAGAAAATGTCTCTAACGCCCAAACTATTCTTCCGTAGAATTGATAGTAATCTAGAGTGTGTAGATATTTTGAACGGTGTGGAAACCTTCGCAGAACCACAATTTTATTGGCTGGCAACACTGACATCTTGGATGTTTTAGTGGGTGGGGTCCGTTACCTAGTTGCTTTCCTAGGGTGTCAACGAGTGTTCGTGCCAGTTTGGTGGGTATATAATTTCTTGTAGAATCTTTGAAAAACTCAATTTGCAATTAAGTTTGGCAACACTGACAACTGGAATACATTGAAGGGTACTGTTTCCTACCGTCGTGTTAGTATTGTGTAAAAGAATAAACTTGCAAACTTTGGTGAAGTCCCTTTTAACAGTGTAGAAGCCATTGCAATATTATATTTTATCATAAGGTGGCAATACTGACAACTGGAGGTGCTTGGAGATCAGGAAACCCTAACATTCGTTTTTCTGGAATGCCGAAGAACATTCGTTCCAAGTTTGATACGGATACGCTGTCCAGAAATTCCTTCTTTGGAAAAACAGCTTAACTTTTGTAATTAATTGCGTTAATATATTAAAATCAGGGATTAATATAGCTTCCCTGTGATTCATGCACTGCCTTCCTAGGGACATATTTCATCAACATATTTCCATATTATGTCAAAACCTCTACAGGCACAGGACATCTGATAAAATCACATGTAAAACTTGCGAAGTCCTCAGTTGGTAACGTTTTGTTGGTAAAACAACGAAAATATCTTTAGACAGTGCGTTGCAGAACTGTTTATATCAGGAGTCGGTAAACCGTCGATCTCGAGATACCGGTAGCTCGCGCAAGATTACTGTCTGGCAAGCTAGTAGAAGTTATCAAACAACTTTCATTCTGTCTTGGTAGCTCATCACACACTTCCATATTTGGAGAATAGCTCTTTGGTCGAGAAGTTTGCCAATCCCTGGCTTATATAAAGCGCCGACATACTGTTCCAGACAACACTATAATCCTGATCTCACAATATTTTTTTTACCCCTAGTCTGTATCTTTCACTGCTTTACGACCTAAATATTAGACATTTTTATTACATCAGTGCCATTGGATATGTCCGTCAAGGTGAGTGGAGAGAGCGCTTTCCATTCGTTAGGCTAGAAATCATGGGAGCTGCCAACTATACACGAGGTTCATAGAAAATATTTGTTGAGAAATTGTTCAGATTCCGTTAACTTACGTAGTATGGCAATACTGACATAGTATTCCATGCAGATTTGAAATTAACATTTCTTTGTTTACATTGATACGTCACTAGGCTCAGTGTTGTCAGATTCGTTCATATTTTTGAACTTATGAAAATTTTTCCATCAGTCATTTTCTGTGGGTCTCGCGTTGTTCGGATTGCACTCAAATAGAAGCTGTAGTATCAAACTGACAAGATCATTTGCCGATATTAATAACAATTCAGACAAAAGACAGTAGAATATTATTTACATCAATGACAAAGATGCTGAAGAATTATTGTTTTGAGTTCATAAGACAGTGAAGGAACCTGCATTACCTTTTGCAAGAATTGACTCATCTCATTTGTTTTCACCCCCATTCCACAGTTTTGAAGCACACAAACACACATGCACAGTTTTACATCCCAGAGTTCTTAGAAAGATTTGTGTAACTGCTAAACTGTCGGTAATACATACACATTACTCGAATTTTATTGTCTTAAAAAGGCCCTTTCTTCCCTTCCCTTCGCTGGTTTTAAACTTGATCTATTTTGTGAGGATCAAGTACGTTTCCCAGGATGGTAAATTCTTTCTCCCTCTCTCTCTTTCTCTCTTCAAGTCTGAAGTTTCTTCTTTTCTTTCTCTTGCTACTAAATTCTGTCGTCTTTTGAAACGTTTTAGACCATTAACTGTGAGCAGCCAATTCTGTACCAAGGTAGAGAATCGAACCGCGTAATTCCACGGGGGAATCGGTTTCCGTTACTGAATTCTCTTCTTCGTCTTCTTCTCTTGGTAGCTTGTTTGCCTTGCTATACGAAGAGAGAGCGAGAGAGCCACTGAAATTTCCAAACAACTCTGTTCCGATGCGGAAAATCAAGTTAGTGTTGTGTGGGTGAGTTTAGATGGGAACTCTTGCCATACATCGACTGAATAGGGCCGCCTCGAAATCTCCCGTGGATATTTGCCAGACAATATTAAACAGTGCCTGCAGGTTGGTTCACCTTTTTTTTTTATTTAAAACTTTTTTTTTTTAACTTCGCTTACGCAGAGGATCGAAATGGGAGTACTAAAAGATTACTCACTCGAAACCTAAAAACACTATAGCTAGATTAAAGAGTTTTTTTTTTAATTTAAAGAAATAAGTTGAAAAGAACTTGTAAACTGCCTCAAACCAACAAAAGTTTCCTCAAGTTCCGTTTTATTTTATTTTCTTGAACATCCAACCGTAAGCAGTAAGTTTAATATAGAATGTGAACTATTATCTCCGATTTGTGATAACTTGTGAAGAAACTTTTCAGCTTGAGAGGAAAGGTACACCGTAACAGATAAAGGAGTTTGACAAAATAATTGAAAATCTGGAAAAAGGGCGATATTTATTATTAGTAGTAGTAGTAGTTGCAGTGACCCTTTATTAGCATGCTATGAACAGTTATTAAAATCAAGAGAACACAAGTCAAACTGGTATAGGGAGAAGAATTATAAAAAGGCAGTAAAAACGAGCTGAAACAATTATAAAACGTTCAAATAATTAACATAATGAAGTGAAACTTAAATCTCATACCAAGGTTAATTAATTAGTAGTTGATACCAATAAGAAATGAGACACCAATCCAGCAAGTCAGGTAGAGAAAGAAGATCAAATTACCTTACCATTATCGTTAAGATATTCTTAGGTTCGTATTTAATCCAGAGTAAAGGATGAGTTCGTGTGTTGGTACTTGAAGAAAACATTTTTCAAGCAAATATCTAACTCAGAACTTTATTATTCAGCAGACCTTCCATAAATCGTCTATCAGTATCATAATTTCTCGTGTACAAGTGTAAAAGTTCAAAATATTGGCAACAATATTCATATATGACTCTGTAGTATTGCTTTCTGAATTTATAACATAAAATTCCTACAAAACAGTTTGAAATAGCTTTAAGTTTATCCTTGATGGTCTTAGTGTTTATATTCCTGATAATTACACCATATTCAATTTTAACGCTCACCAGTACGTTATATAAAGTGACATAAGAATATTCAGAAGAAATTTGTGACCACTGATTAAACAGATATCCAATCAGTGTTTTACATTTAGTTAGTGACACTCAAATATGTACTAAATGTCATTATTGTAACCGAAATAAACGCCTACATTCTTTGTACTGTTGACTTTATTAAATTCATTTTACCCGGTGTTAAATATTGGGTAAATATTGTAGTTTGTTTTTCTGTTAAAGGAGCTACAACTTGCTTTGGTAGTATTAATTTTTATTTCATTTATCAAACACCATTTTTCTATGTTCCTAATGCCTTCTTACATTTCATCGATATCAGATTTACTTGTAATTGTACCAAGCAACAGCATAAAATAGTGGCATGGCGTATTTTACCTGTGTACATAAATCATTAAAAAAAAAAAAAATTAAATAACAATGGACTCAGTGGCGATCCCTGTGGTGTTCCATTACCTATAATAATAATATAACGAAAAAGAAGCAACACGAAGAGAAGGGAAAGATATTTCATGCTTGATCCTCATTTCTTCAACTACAGCCTTTTTTGAACTTCCCCCCCCCCCCCCTCCTCCGTAAAAACACACTGTTAGACTGGTAAGCTAGCTGAGCATTAGTAGCTTACATCTTTCGAGAAGCAGAATTATATTTAAAAATGAAGCTCTAGCCATATTTTTCACGCCCATTACCTCTTTATCGTTAGTCACCCAAAAAAATCACCGCAGCGAAAGAAATTTAAACGCTCTCTCCCTGTATGCTATTAAATCAGGACTAAAGCAACCAAACCATGGAAAAAGCATTAAACATAGAGGTAATATTGCATACGAGGGTGCGTATTCTAATTTTAAGCTGTTTTTTTCAAAGCGTTGCTTGAGGTGAAATAGCACGCCATGAATAAATCGACTTCATTAATTTAAGGAAAATAAAGAAGGTAAATTTATCTTCCTGTGCAAGGTAACGTCCGAGGTTTGTAACAGGGAGACCAAGCCCCCGACGTCTACTGGTGGTTATCATCGCTGATTTCGGACAAAACACTAGGGAGGCGAAGGCGTGAATTCAAATCTTGGTCATGCCAACCATCCTGTTTCCCTTAATCCAACCAGAAGAAACATTCTTCAGCCCTTTGTACGGAAGGTTTCTCGCTGAGGGACATCATCTCTGAGACAAGACGGCCTGGAAGCGCTGTAGAAGTCTGTGTGTGCGGGGTGCATTGTGCTCGCAGGGTCAAAATATCCTCTCAGATCAAAATTTCGGGACTAGTCTTCCCCTGCTTGAATGAGGAAGTATTACAAGTTTTGTACCGAGTGGTCAAACGCAGGCGCGCAGCCCGGTAGGAGTTAGAAGGGGCCCACCCTCACATTTTTCTTGGTCCCACATAAAAATCAACTTTTATTGTGTCACTAGGAGGTATCGCAACCCGTACCTTCTTCTCCTTCTACCATGTTCTTCTCCAGTTTGTGACCGGCGGCGTATCTGTTCCAACGGCGTACATGTGTACAATGGACACTTTCAAATGTAAGAATATACATATATAGAAAGAACCAAAAGGAGTAAGATAAAACTTGAGCAAGAAAATACTACTTTTACTGTTCTGTTCGACTCTAATACGAACTAATTTTGCACGAAGCTTCATTCTGTTAAATCATCAGGGATTCCACTTATTAAGGAAACTTTTTTTTAAGCAGAGATTTTTTTTTTTCAGTTTGAGTCTCGCAATCATAGGAAGTTCATCAGTGAGAGCTGACAAAAAAAAAGTAAAAAAAAAAAAAGAACATGTAGTGGTAAAGGAGAGAGGAAAAAATATTCCCAACCCAGCTTCTATCTAAATGGTTGGAAACAGGAAGTCGAGCTCAGAAAAAAAAAAGAACTTCCAGAAATACCTACTTAATTCCATTCGCCTTCATTTACTTCAAATACACAAACTTCGAAAATGAGATAGAGAAAAAAAAAAAGAGTGGGGGAGAGTAAAAATTGGGACGAAAATGAAGTATTCATTGCTGTTACACGCTCCCTCCCCCTCCAGCTGCGGATTTCGTTTCCGGTGTCCCCATGAAGACAATTTACCAGAAACTTACTTCAAATTAGAGTAACAAGACAAGTCAGACTAAACGAAGAGAAAGGGGGAGTGGAGACATAGGGAGGGAATTTTTTCTTCAATACGAAAAAAAAAACTCTGTTGTGGGAGAAGGGTCAGAATTTTCATGGCTGTGTAATTTTCGTAAAGGAAAGACGGGGTGAAATGAGAAAGTAATTTAAAACTTTTTTAGTTTCCGACCTCGCAGAATTTGTTAATAAAAAGTTGAAAACTACAAAACACACCAATACTCTTGCTCTTCTGCCTCAAACGTGCATACACAGTGTAATGAGATATGTGTGTATATGATGTGTCTGTTTCTCGTACGAGAAATCATTTCTCAGGAATGGCAGGTTTCGATTTCTGCTGATTTTATGTCTGTGTGCCGTATTGGATGTAACGTATATCTCGTGGGAGCTTGGTTGATGATCTTATGCATTGTTCGAACCCAAAGCTGGATGTAAAGAATGTACTTTTGACGTAACCTAGACGTGATGACACCTTTAACCCTCTAAGGTTGGTAGACTTTGGGGTGGTCGAGAAGTCAGCGTGCTCGCCTTTTGGGCGCGTGGTCACGGTTTCAAATCCCGCCATGATCCAGTGAACAGAGTGGTTCGCAGCCCTATTTACCAAAAGCTGTATGTGCCACCCTTAGAGGCTCACCAGCTGGTTTAGGACGTTAATAACAATTCCATCCATCCTCTAAGGCTGATGGTTCAAAGTAAAAGTGGGATTCGGCCGCAGAATCTTTTGATTGTGAACTTGTATTGAATTTTATTTATGACCTTTAGGCTTCTAAGGCTCAGACCGGGATAGGAGAGGGAAAAGGATTCGGGAAGGTATCGGCTAGAGTCTATGTTGAAGGTGCGATCGCAGCATATTTTCCTGGTGTCACTAAGAAAAAAAAAACTGGAAAAACTCAGAATGGTCGGCTGCTGGGATCGAATCCACGACCTCCCGAATGCTACGCCAACGCTCTACCACTGAGATACGGTGGCTCGGTCTTTTGAGTGAGATAAGCATTAGAACAAGTTGCATGCGATGGGTTTGAACCATAGACCGATTGATTGCGTTAACTACATGTAGGATTTCAATACATTCCTCATAGCAATTTTGACTTGACTTAAAAATGAATCAAGCTTCCTTCGACAAGTGTGACAACTTTATGCAAGCTTAGCATTTCAAGCCAAAAAGATTCAAAAAGGTTGAGTTCACCAGTTTGGTTTACAAGGATCAAGGTTGAAAAAGCCTTGACAAAACAAGAAAGAAAAAACTAATGCACGTCTTAAAAACAAATTAGAAACGTTAACTTGGGTGGGCATCGAACCGAGAACTAGTAGTACACCGTTTTGATACTGTAGCCACAGACAACGGAACCACTTGTCCTGCTTCGCTTTCTAAGCGCTCTTACTATTTAGTTCATCAGATCGCAAGAGATTAGCTTACGGCAAAACAGTCCTTTCAGGCGATGGGACTTTAGCGCACTGAGACGACAGCATCAGTACAGCGTAACAGAATTCAAATAGATTTCGAAGTTCAACAAGATCCCCTCGCGTAGCTGAATGTTCCAACAAATTTGAATTAGGCTAGTTGTGACAGCTATTAACCAGATATGCTCAAAATAGGTGACTAACAGCCTTGTTACTAGCCGACATACTATTTGTGATGCCAGTCCATGAATAGTCTCGTTCTGGATGACATGTTAACGGTTGAAAATATTGGTGAATTTGAGATTTGGACTGGTTGTTGCAATATAATGGATAGCATATCTAGCTGGCAATTGGAAGTTCCACGTTCGAGTCCCGGTCGAGGTGGCTGTAAGTTTTTCTGTGTTAATTTAAACATATCATCTTGTTTAAGGGGAAATTTTTTGGCTTAACGAGTAACGGAGTGATTTTATGAAATTCTACTATCCTCCATATTATCCTGACTTTTATTCCTCGTCTACGGTAGTCTATAAATATGTCTCAACAGATTTGTCATTTCCATGGACACTATATGGTTAAGATCATCATTATTTTAACTCTCCTCACTAACCCTGTTCTATGAGGATCTTTTTTTTTTTAAGAAAAAATAAATAAAAGCTGACTTTCCGCAGCTGTGCAAAAAAAAAAAAATGTATGAACTTCTTTCCAAAGCCAGTCCTTATTTCCTCCACCACCATCACTACCACAGAGAGGAAGATATCTCGCTTCATGTTCCTACCAACACCACCAGCAAGCACTGAGAGCAGTTAGTCTTGTTATAAAGAACGATCCCATAAAAATATATGGACGGAAAACATGGGAGAAAGAATAGCAGACAGGGGGAAGGGGGGTCGCACACTCTTCTCTCCTCAGTTCCCCCCCTTCCCCGCGCTTTCATACCTCAGGATAGGAAAAAAAAGAGAGAAAAAAAAAATAGTTCCAGTTGGCCAAGGCTGTATATCACGAACTGAATTTCCCAAAATTCTTTATGGCCAATCCGCAGGGTTACGAACTACATTTCTTTTTGTATGTGTGTGTATGAATGTGTGTGTATATGCATGTTTTACTAGGACCGCTGATGTCATGAAATGGACATATGACACATATGTTACATCCAAGTAGCTCATATATATAGCAAGCAACAAACCATAAGACATAAGGAAGAGTTTAAAACATTAGAAAATTACAACATGAACCGTCCATCGTAGTTTCTTTTTATGAAAACAAAGTATCAATGCGCGCTATACAAAATTTTCACGAGTATAACATTTAAGTAACTATCTACACACACTTGTCATGTAGGAATTTTGTGTCCAATCTTAATTTTACTGTGTCATGTAGGAGTATTGTGTCATATGGAGCCGATACGTGGACTGTAGAATATAGTGAAGAAAGAAAATTGAAAGCTTTTGAAATGTGAACATGGAGAAGAATGGACCAAGCGGTCGTGGCTCAGTGGTAGATGGTTGGCTTAGTATTCAGGAGATCGTGGGTTCAATCCCAGCGCCCGACCATGCTGACTGAGGTTTTCCCAAGGTTTTAGCTCGATCATCCCAGGCAAATTCTGAAACGGTACCTTCAATTTGGGCCCTGGCCGACACCTTACCGCATCCTTTCCCCTCCCACATCCCAGCCTGAGCCTTAGATGTGTGAAGGCCATACATGGAAATACAATCAGCTGGAGACAGGAGATGCGTAATAAAGTGCTAAAAAGAGTAGGCGAGAGATCGACATTACATGAGACAGTAAAGAAGAGGAAAAACTGGTTAGGACATTGCGCAGAGGAAGAGAAGAAGAAGAATCCAACCCCCTTTGACAGTATTAAGGAAGATCAACGCGAGACGCGCAAGATCAGGGTGAATGCAGAGGGCGTCACATCCTTTACGGACCTACCGCCTGTGGCAGAACACTAGTGAAGATGACGTCATGCAGTAGTAGATGTCGTGGTTTAGAACCAAACTTGCCTTAAATAGAGTACATGCTGTTTTTCTTGATTTACGGCCAAATACGTTTAAAAATGAATATGCACAGAAGATTCTACGATTTTTTTTATTTCTTATATTTAGAGCAAGACAACAATTAGTTATCATAATTCATTGAAGACTAATTAGCCAAATTAAAGCACAATTAATCACAATTGAGTTAAGCTAATTTGACGGCTGGCGTGACAAAGTGTATATGTCCAAGAAGCAAGGTAGAGAGAATTTGAAGTCGATCATTTCAAATGTTCCTAAATTCGTTAAAAGCTTGTTTTACATTTCGCTTTTGTTAAAAAAAAAAAAATGTTGGTCATTATATGATAGTCCTACTTCTACTGCGTTTCGAAAGTACAGTAATGAAAATTCTGCAGTTGTCTACGGCGGAATCCGAACTTGGAACCTTGTGGTTTGTAGTCCGTCACTGGATCCACTTCTTCATGAGGGTATTGATTGGATTTTGTCTTTTTTACTCTTTTTGAATTTTTCTTTTTCTACTTTAAATTTGCATGAAAAGTTGGGTAAGAGGGGGTAGAAATAGAGATTTGGGTGTTTGAAGCGGTATGTATATGTGTGTGAAGTGTGATTTACATCCTTTTTGATTCAATTCATCATTGTCTTTCAGTATCGCAGGTTTATCCACATATTGCTGTCATTTTTCTTCTTCTTACCTGTGAGAGTAAAATTAACAAGTAAGCGTAAATCAAGAGTACAAAAAAAAAAAACAAGTTATTTTTCACTGTCAGAGAGAAATATACCTAAATAAAAGAAATTGATCTTGGAATTCTGTGAATAAACTTTATTTCTAGCATTAGTTGGCTAAGTATACGCACACATTTGTCGTTGCCTGTGTTTGCTAGTGAATAGTGTGTATTTTTATTAAAATATGGATGTTATAAATTATTATTCGTGTAGTAATTTACGTGCGAGATATGAGCTACCATAATTGGGAACATAATATACGTCATGACACATCAGACATATATATATTTTTTTTTCCAGGGAAGATTAATAAATTGTAATAAAGCGCTTCGATAGAACAAAATGAATCTGTCTCGTTCTGTTCTGTTGATTAAACTGCAGAATACGTGGAGAAAACTGGACAGAACCATAGGGCGGTGGCGTTTATTTCTCAGATGTTCTCGCTTCTTTTTCTAACTCTCCACGTCTCTTTCTTATTCATAAAATGAAAAGGTACTGCTTAAAGGTATCCGATGAATGATACCAATATACCAAGACAGAAAGTATCTAAATACCGAAACGGGATACTTTTTTAAAAAAAGTAACACTTAAAAGATACAAATACTACTAGGCCTGTCAAAAATATCGAAATACCGAAAATTCGGTATGACCTAGAACCGAATTATCGATATACCGAAATATCGAAAATGCCGATATACCGATAATATTGAAATACCGATGATACCGAAATATCAATATACCAACCCAGCAAGCCAAAATGCCGACGCCGACGGTGGTCCGACCAACTAGAAGTTGGGAATGCTTGGCGCGATCCATAAGTGGCGATTGGTCGTCGGGCCATTTCCCGGGCCACCATCGGTGTCGGCATAGAGGTGTAAGCCCGCCCAAAACCTGCCTTCAGGCGGCTTCTCGTCGGGATTTTTCAAAACCCGACGTCGGCTCGCTGATAGGCGGGCTTCGCCGACCAAATGCCGACATCGGGCTTACGTCTCCTTGCTTGCTGCGGAAATACTGAACAGTATCAGAATACTTCAATATCGGAATATTGAAATAACTGAATTCTGGAAAAAAAAAAAAATAATACTAATAACTTAAATAGTGGAAGTAGCGTGGCAGAGCTGAAATCAGGTTAGTTTTGGTGATCCGGTCTAAAACTTAACCCGGTCTGAGAACATTGAGCTCCACTTTCGTAATTTTCGTGCTCTGGGAGGGGTGGTGGTGGTGTAACACCTCCGATCTCGGTCACCTCTGAAACGCAAGGAAATAATCAAATACCGGGTGTTTTCCGGGTGATGAGACCTAAATCGGGTCACCGGGTCAGGCCGGCTCCCAAGCATAGACTCGCTCCAAAACTTGAAGTATAATCACAAGCCGGATCTTGAGTTTCGGATATCTGGGGCATTGACACATACATCATCATAGTCTTTCCTAATTCGTATAGGGTGCAGCCTCCACCATAGCTGACCACCTCAAACCTGAGTAGCAAATTTTATGATTTTATTACTTCTTTTACAATAAAATTACAGGAACAAAAATTTTTGGAAAAATATTTTGCAAAAGTACTGAGTAAAATAACCCATTTTTTTTCGTCACGAACATGTTATGTAAGTCAAGCCAAAGAAAATACTAACAACTGCAACATACGTATATGAATAAATTCTGTGAATATAAGCAATGAACGTTAGACTATTACAATAATTAAACAATATCGCCAGAGCGAAAACAGAAGTTTCAACAATGTCAACAGATGTTAATTTTGCGACTCCCGCAAAAGTTCGTCTCTTGCGCAAAAGTTTAAGATTTTTCTCTCAACTTCTTTTGCTCACCTTCCAGTTTCTTTATTTCATTCATGACCTTCCTTTTTATACAGAATTCTTCTCTTCTATTTTCTTAGCATTACGCTGTTTTTAGATAAGCTTCGTATTTCCTCTGCAGATCTTGGATATGTGAGTACTTTCTTGTGATGACAATACTATGGATTCCTTTGCCATTGATAACAGCATCATGCACTCTCCGCAGTGCTATTATTGTATGTTCACATCGGATTTCAATAAGAGCAGAGTTGTTGATAGAGAAACCACCCTCAACTGTACCAATTCCGTGCGAAAATATCAAACTCGACTTTACCACTTTCCACAGTGATGAGGTTTTGTTTTTTTCGTTTGTTTGTTTGAAAGAAGGGAAGCATAGAAATCATCCAGCCTGGCAATTCCCTGCTTGTCTTGGAGATATGTTTCAAAGCTTTGTGAAAAGGATGTTCTGGCATCTTCACACAGATATGAGCCCCTGAGGGAAAGTTTTCTGACGTAGCGGTAGATTTTGTACTTTTTCCTGACGTTTGACCTCATATTTAATCATTTTCCTGACAAATCTTGAAATTCCTGACTTTTCCTGCTTGTGGTCACTGTTGTACGTTTTTTGGGGATTTTTTTTTATTTTTGGCTAGCAAACAATGAGTCTAATTTTGGTTTCTTTTACTCTAAAATGTGGAGTATTGTGAGGAGAGAGACCATAAAAAGACTAAAAATTAAAATTAAATTTTAAAAAATTCGAAAATATCTTCATAGTTTACCGGTACTTGGTATTTTTGACGAACACAAATATAAATTAAAAGAACTGCATATATAATTTCCATTAGTGATAAAGCTTAATTTAAACATTGATAATGAAATCATGAATAACACAGTTCAGTTAGATTTCAGAGGTAGTTGAAGCACAAATGCATGCATTGATAGATTCTTCAGTTTTGTTTATTTCGAAGACCAAACGTTTACTGGTTCTTCGAATTTAATTTCAGTAACAAGAGAAATTTAAAATATTTGACACCAAGGCATTTGGTCATTTCAGAACATATTATTATTCTGGAGCTATTATTTGCATACTGCTTTTGTATTCAAACTGTTGATATTATGTAAAATTAATCTATATGTTATGTAATTATATTTTCCCCCTTTGGCCAAGGTTGTATTATAATTATCCTGTATGTATATATCTGTATCTAATAATGTGTAACGATTTTATTTCATTTGCTTGCATGTCTATGAAGGTTGCTATGATGTTTAAAAACCCTCTAGTTCAGACCAAACAAGGAAAAGTGGATGGAAAATAGCCAGCAAAAACAATAGACTCAAAGTGAAAGTGAGAGAGAGGGAAGTATTTCTTTGTGCTGTATGTTCTCGCTTCTTTATTTTCAGCTGCAGAGAGGAGAGAGGGGATCTTCGCTGAACTTCTCATAAAGTGCTGGGCGTGTGGGTTTCGGAGGTTCAGAGCTCCTTTGTATTTTTGAATGCGCGTCGGTTAGGGGCCAGGGCTATTTAAGACGCTGTTTCCCGCCGTTTGGGCTCAGTGTAGTGCCAGCAATGAACGGGAGAAGAAGCTGAGAGGAGCACATAACAGTGTGTAGGGTTCAAGTAAGTCGAAGCCATCGTTCGTTGAGATGCAGAATTTGACTTAGTTTTTCGTGCTGCCTGTCGCCAGTAGTACAAGCTAAGATGTAATGTTGCCTGCTCCGATTATTGAGCTATTAATTCAGTTGTCGTAAATTGCAGAATCGTTGAGCAGATGTATGTTTCTGGGTTTGTACTTTACTCGTAATTCGAAACCAGAAGTCTGCGTTGTTTAGTACTGCTATTAAGGAGAGCAAGTTTTAAGCCTAGCAGAATTAAATTAGAATCGAGCTTGTTATGTTGATTTACGATGCTGCTAGTCACTGCAAGTTTTATACTCTCATCTAAGGCCGCCCTGGACATCGACCTGTGTGCGAGGTTAGGGACTGGACGAGGATGAAGGTAGAAAAGTAACCGTTATGTTTGATGAAATGGTAAAGTTAAGATGAGATTCTTCACTAAAGAATTTGCAAGTATACTACAAAGCAGGTTATCGGCTGATGATAGAAATTTGTGTTAGTGGCTACGCTCCCGACTCTTACACCTGTGTCGTTTGGCCATAGGATCAAATCCAAAATCGTTCAGAAAGAATTGTTACGTTTTAAAAGCCCGAGGTTACATTGTGACTTAATAGGTCTTGTGAGGGAAAGTTGAATCTAATCATTTGCCGTATGATAGCCCAGTACCTTACATATCCACGTCGTAGCCGTCAAGAAGACTGTTCTGTAATATTAGTTCATAATATATATATATATATATTCATTGGCAACGCTCTAGCCGAGCTTGTCTACCGTTTCCCGTAAGATCACCGAAGTCAAGCAGCTCTGGATCTGGTCAGTGCTTGGACGGGTGACCGTTGCAGTACTCCAGATGGTGTTGCCTGTGCGGCGTCCACCCAGCGTCGTGAGGCCAATTGGGGAGCTACCTGAATAAAGAGGTAGCGATGACAGTTGAGAGCTTCGGCTCTCCTCTCCCAACACGTCTGGTCAGCGTGGGAGCAGTAGACGGACCACCTCCTTCCTGCGGGAGAGGCTTCAGCCAGTAGTGGATTGAATATGGCTGTGAATTATTATATATTCATTATTATTATTTGGTGCGTTTGTGTTGTATTGAAGTAGTTCCCTGATCGTAGATGCAAATCAGATGTAGATTATTAATGAAGGAAGGCATTAATCTGGTTTGCATAGAAATATAGATGAGGCGGGATATAAGGCCGTTGGTTGATTAAAGTCTAATAGCGAGTTGAGAGTAATACAGTAATCAGGTGCAAAGTCGTAAGCGCGCTTCATGTACAGAGCCGATCTGTAAGACTGAAGCTGGTATTGCGCTAATTTGTTTCGAAGTTTTGTTTTACTATTACAAAGTTTCTACTTTCGTCTAAGGCCGCCTTGGACATCGACCTGTGTGCGAGGTTAGGGGCTGGACGAGGACGAATGCAGAAAATCGACGTCTGGGTGGAACCATAGTAAAATCATTTGATTACTCTCCTCATGATTGGTACGTCCGGGGAAAGACTTTAGAGAAGACTATAGAGAAAGTTACAAGAAAGAAAAAAACGTCATATTTAATCAGACAACTGCTCTCTTCTGCGGTGAAAATCATCTCCATTTTAGTAACTTGCGGCCTGTCTCAGTTATTGCTTTGATTTTCTGAAATCCACAAACATCGATGCTCTAATCGAGGATTCAAACCCGAAACCTTTTAAACGCTAGCATAACGGGTCAGACCTCATGACTGCCGAAGCCAACTCATTGGGTGTTATCACATGTATACGTATTTACTTGTGGTGTTATGTTATCAGTATGGAAATACATGAAATCCATAACAAGTATTACCAGATTGATTTAGTAATGGAAAAGAATGGCGGATGCATGATAGTGTTTCTTACTTGTTTTACGGAATAGGAGAAAGGATGAACAACGTCACACAATAGTCCGAAGGAAAAAGAAACCGACCATAGAAGCAGAAGAAGGAAGATTCGCCATTTTCAGTCCATTAACCACACCGCAGAATAAGCGAGGGTTGAATGTAGTTGTTCCTCTTTGGTGGAAGAAATACAAGAAGTCATTCGTCTTCGACTGGATAAAAGAGGAAAGCGCTGAAGAACAAGAAGAAAGGAAGTTATCTTAGGTTCTTTTTTTTTTCCTTTTCTACTTTCTTCCTGTATCGCGAAACAGAAGAAGAAACCTGGTTGTAGCAGCAGTTTCAGAGGCGGCGCGCGCACATTAGCACAGCAGGCACTGTCACCACGTACTCTCCTTACTTACACTGTTACACACACTCCTATATATACGCACGCACGTTTCACGAAACAACAACAGAAAAAAAAGGGAAGAAGAAAGAATAATAAATCCAAAACAGTAGATGTGGAAGTGCGAAAAGCGGAAATAGCGCTACTTGGACGTAAATAACAGCAGGAGCGACCGGCTGGCATGCCTTTCTTTTACCTCACCCTTATTTCAACCAACCAACAAACGAATACCCCTTCTATTTTTCTTTTACAATCCGGGCTAGAGAATTGCCGAGCTTTAAAAACCTTCATGTCCTCCCCGTATCCCCTGGTCTTGCGTTCCCCATAATTCCTTCAAGTTGGAACAAATCCGGATAGTGTGCGTGTGTGAAAGAGCTGGAGAAAGAGAACGAACAAAGAGAAAAGCAGTAAGAATAAAAAAAATACAGACTTCTCACTGAAGGGATTTCGCACACACGAATTTTCCCTCCTCCTCTCCCTACTAGTTCCACGTAAAGAGACAGAGTGAGATCAGAAGGAGAGAGAGAGATTATCTCCCAACTTTTGGAATCGGTTGTGACGGGTAGTCTGTGCACAGAAGAAGGGAGAAAAACAAGGTGATTTAAGATCCCCACTTCTGACAAAGGACGAGGTCTTCCCTGCGGTCTCTGGGATAATAGGTTTTGCATAAATATTGTTCTGGAAAGCAATACATCTAAAGCTCTTTTTAGTAGTCGTACGGTTCCCAAGCAAATCTTTTTCTCAAATTGCAAGTCACACTGAAGGTTTCGCAACACTTCTCTCTCACGCTCAATATACCATCTTTAGCTTAAGAGGAAAAGGAAAGAAGTTTTCGATCCCCCAAAGGTAAAAGAAAACGCAAAATGAGCGGATTTAAAAGTGGGATATAAATTACCGCAGCTGCGATCAGTACTGTATTTATCCCTTTCTGGTTAAAAAGTTTTCGAATAACTTAACCACAAACAATTAAGGTATATTTGCTTCATTCTCTTTGCAGAAATCTTTCTTCTTATTTCCCTATAGACAAATCTCTCTCTCATTGTGTGCGTGTCATTAGAACTCCCTACCTACCAGTAAGAGAACCTCTGGATATTTCAAAACTTGTCCTAAATTTTAGGAGTATGTAATGTATACGTATAGACTTAGGCTGACCCAAAAGCGCAAGTATACACTTACAGAATGCACACAGTCAGTACGTACTATACATTGGTCTTTTGATACGTGCTTGACCGCAGCGCCAACGACAGATAAAATGAAAACATATCTAGCCTGGGTGTTCATTGTAGGACTAAATTAGTAATGTTTGTTTGCCAACAGCACCGATGGTTATAAAATACCCTTTTTAATTTGTTGTTAGTAAAGAAATATTTTAAGGACAAAGGGGTAATAAAAAGTGATTTTATCCTCTTAAAACTTGAATTATAGTAAATCCATTTTGGGTTAAACTACCACTTGGGATGCTGTTGAAGTATTTGTACATTTTCATGCATCACGGCAGGATGTTAGATTACAGTGAAGTTGCCTTTATGTTCCTAAATTATGCTTTATACCAAGTACTGTTTCGTATATCTCAAAGTTAAGGTTACAGAATGCACAATGCTGCTCCGTCCTTAGAAGTTCAACTCGTTCAGGACGTCAATATCAATTCAATGAACCAAAACATTAACCAGTATATTTAGTTCACATTTAATAATATATGTTTACGAAATTTGAACACAATCTGACATGACCTTCTGGGTGGAGCATTTTTAGTGTCCCTTAATGAAGAGGTTATTATCGATTTTGTGATAAACGTAATGGAACAAGAAATAACTACACGAGTCCATTACTCCTCTCCAGAATTGTCCTTTGATGTTGCGCACACACAGATCTCCAAAATCTTCATAAAGCTACAGTATCCTTTGTCACGAGTTACCATTGCAGACATCATGCTAGTACAAAAGCTTTATTCTTCATCACCCACATGAATTCGTGATCTGAAAGAAAGAAAACATCCGATTTAACTATACTTCCATTGTGTTGTAGGTGTAAGTTTAGGGAGAGAGAGATGGACATTACAGCAATAGAAATAAAGTAACCGCAACACAGTTCACATTATTTAAGCAACGTTAATGTCAAAATTTGTGTGTGAGTGAGAGAGACAGGCAAAATGAAGAGTCCTTTTTCACTGGGTGTGGACACACACACTAGACAGGGAGATGCCATGCGGCAACGCGTGCAGATGATGGAGGAGAAGAGGTTAATTTGTGACTCGTACCGAAAACCTGCTTGGGTCGTTCAGCCATATATATTATTTCAACTCCTCTCCCCCTTCCTCTCTGTTTTTCCTCTTTGGGTTGTTTTTTCTTGTGGTCATTCTCTGTCTTCTTTCATTTTGATGGGCAAAGCAGTCATGATTTAACTAACAGCTGGATTTCAAACCACACAGACATTTGTAGGTGTGAGATGGATTTCTAATTGAAATTGTATGTTTCTAGCCTTACAGGCCTTCACGTATAATGGTTAAAGCACTCTTACATGAAAAGAATAGTGAAGGTAGTGGCGAGGTCCTCTACATGAAGGTGTTATCGCGACATGCGCCTGGTGGAACTGAGGAAATACCTGAAAAAACTTCAATTAAACCAACTCTTAGGTTGGAGTTCAACCAGATCGCAGAATCAGTGGTTGTAAGTTGTAACCAGTATACAAGATGGGAGCTGAGTGTGGGTTGTAACAAATGTGGCAATTTATGGTGTCCCCAGCGACGTGATGATAGGAACAATGAATGTTACGTAACGTATACGTGCATGTAATTATTTGTAAATAGTTATGAACTAGAATGGTTTGTTCAGCAACCAATGACATCTCTGTTAACTTCGTTACCGGAAAGGCATTGCTACCAAAAGACCAGGACCGGTTCACGGTTACAAGAGAAGAGCGGAACAGTCACCGAATGATCGTGGCAGACCGCAGAGCGTCTTCATTTCCAGTTCGATCCATCTCACCGGTGTCAAAACAGGAACTGTTGAGCAGAAGAGAGGTCTTCAGATGTGGCATATCCAATCATCAAAGGTCAAACGCATCGTCTAATGTACTGTGAAGTCGTGCTAAAAGAACCCATTAGTAGGCAGAAAGAAACCGTGTTCTTTAGGGACCAAAGCCTTTTCTGACCCAGTGGAACAGAAATGGAATATTGTGCATGTCACAATGGAAAGACGTACATAGGAAACATGGCCGTTCCCTAGCAGTAGTCCTCTGTATATATCTTTTCGTATTGTAACCACGTATTCGGCGAAACATTGCCTCTCTTTTCTATTGTGTTTGTGAAGTTCATGTGCATTGCGTCTGTCTTCGCATTCTGACATGTCAGTACCTTTTTTTCACCTTATTGATATAACTGGCACAAGTGTTGTCGTAGCACATATTTTTACAAGTAGAAAGTAATTTTTAAGTATATTTATTATTTAAATTATATTTTTCGCAGTAATGACTCTTGAGTGACTCAGGGTTGTCTTAATGTTCATATGCGACTTTTTTCTCCGCCAATACGTAGTTCATGAGAGAAAATAATTTCTCCATGATTCCAGACCTCCCTCCTTTATGGGAGTTGTCACCCCCAAATCCTCGAAAGAACCCTCCAACTTTAAACATTTTACGGTCCATAACTGTTAGAAACCGTGCAAAACTCCACTTAACACCCCTCCTAATTTTGGCTTTACAACCCCCCCCCTCCAAACTGGAAATCCTGGCGGAATCCCGGAAACATTGAAGCTATTGAACAATAGTTCAAAAGCCATTTTGAGGTATTTGTGGGGAATGTCTCGGGTTTGACAGCCGGTAGGTGTCACGTATGTGTGTTCCTTCGTGGAACTGGGTTTCTGTGGCAAAATATAATTTCTTGAGTGTTGCGGCATTATTATTATTATTGTTACTTTACATTTTCTAGAAATTGGAGACGGAATTGTTATTTCGGGGATTGTCCCTGAAAATCGGGGACGAAGGGTAACCTTAACGTAGCGTAATTCTTCCTTGATGTCCAGTTTTCAGTCAGTATATTTGCGAAATATCTCGTATTTAAAATCAGCCGCGGTGCCTTTGCGTTCAATGACCAACACCTACTTTATTCAGGATTTGAATCCCGGCTTTAAGGCCTCATTTTTTAAATCTAGTATTTGGATATCGTGTACAACATATATTTTGTAATGTTACAAGAACAAATTCATGTATACCCGTAACTTTTTCTAGCATTTACTTAACCCGAGTGAATTTACTTGTATGTTTTTATGACACCGCTCTAAATTAAACTACTTAACACAGGCTCTCAATTGAGTTAATACCACACGCAAAAGCGGTAATCATACTGGAGGCACCGTCATTTATTTGCAGTTGAGTTGAGTGCACGTAGGTTTTTATTTTGTGGTGGAACTATTTTCCGATGTAAACAATATTGAATTTTTAACACGAGTAAGTCAAAATCCCTATCTGTCACTCTCCGATTCTCTTTCGATATCAATGTTCCGTATCGAAAGTCGGAAACTGCAAGGTTTTACTTTTAACCCGCACATATCCACACCTCTAACCCACACGTAAGTAGCTTTTTCTTCGAAATACTAGTTTTTCTATCCTTATTGTGCAGGGATTCTGCTAGATTTTTAGTTTGGGGAGTGTAAAGTCAAAATTGGGGGTGTAGGTAAAGTTTTTGCAGGATTTCTGTCGGTTTTTATTTAAGAGTATAAATACTAGGGGATGAGATCCAGCAAAATTCCTTCGGTTACTTTTTGAATTGATCTTGTGAGCTTTTGAGAACTGATCCTATAATGTTTGCTAAATATCACTACGAACAACTGTAGCCTACTCAGTGGGCTTCCATCTGATATGAATCAACCTGGGACCACGCGGTCCACGGATGACTGTACCAGAAGCCTGGCCCGTTTTTAAATCCAAACGTCAGACCTGACCCAAACGCTAAGAAGTCGGTTCGGTTCGGCTAGAAAAGTGGGTGACGAACTCAATCTCGTACTTTTAGGGTTCGATTGCAGGACTCGAGAGCGCCCTAACCATTCGCAGGGCACCTTTATTTCATTGGCAAAGAAAAGTGAAAAGATATAGAAAGAGAGAGAGAGCGAGCGAGAGGGGGAATTTCAAAATACCTTAAACAGCTATGAAGTCTCCTCAAATATGCTTAACAGATTCTTAATTCAGTCTTTTTTCTGTAGTTGTTAAACTTGAGGACTAGGTAGAATTGCCATTTATATATATATATAAAGGAAATATTTTAGAGGGAGATATACGCTCATGTGCTGGCGAATAAAAGAAAAATACACCAAACGTAATTCAGTAAAAACAGCGACACATAAAGTGGAAAAATAGCGGTACAAAAAATATTGAAAATATTTTAGTTTTTAATTAAACGCCAATCAGCTCCCAAAGCGAGTGGACTTCTTTTTTTTTTTTTCAATTTTAAGAGAAGGGTGTTTTTTTTTTTTTTTTGTTTTTTTTTGTACGTGTGCATGTATGCATCGATTTTACTTTGGAATGTTTCATTCCAGCACTCCAATCTGTTCTCTCTTTTTTTTTTTCTGAATTATTTCCTTTTTTTAGTTATAAATTTATCAAGCTTTCCTTGTATAGTATTTCTTTTGGGGGAATCAAATATTCAATTTTTAATAATAATAATAAAAAAGAAAATACTGCCTGCTTGTAATGACGATTTTTTTTTTAAAATTGTAACAATTTTTAAAAATTCCTGAAATGGAAGACAGATTACATAAACAGCATGTATTTTGTAATATTTACCTTTCTAGGTTTTTCCAGGGTTTTTCCTTAGTTACAGTTACACCAGGAAAGTGCTGAGATGGCACCTTCAACATAGGCCCTGACAGACACCTTTCCGAATCTTTTCCCGTCCCCTATCTTGGCCTGAACCTTAGGTGCCTAAAGACATTCAATTCAATTCAATTCTATTTACAGTTTCTGACACCTTATTAACTTTTGTATCAGTTGCATGATATACCATCGTTAGATGAAAATATTTTATACCTTTCCTTTCCACTAGCATATAATTTTTCGTTGTCTTCTCCATTATTATTATTATTATTATTATTACAGAACAGTGCTCGCTAAGGGACATAATCTTGTGATGGGTTTTGGTCATACGTAAAGCATGAAAAGTTCATAAAACTTAAGGAAAATACATATTAGCTGTATTGATAGTAGTAGTAGTAGTTGCTTGAATTGTTATTAACGCCCTAGACGAGCTGGTGACCTTCTAGGACCGGACGGGACCTATTATATTTTTTGGTAAAGGGGTCGCTCAAGTATTAAGTAAGCATTCAGGGAGGGGTTAAAGCTTTTCTTATTTTATTTGACAGTGGGGACAGTGAAGATCAGATCAATGATTACGTAAGATTTGCTTAATAAAAACAAATTCGTGTAAATTTAAGGATTTAAACAGCTTTTAGACTACGAAAAAAGTGGACCTATAAGAAATTTGACGAATCTTACGGAAGCAGAAGAGGAGGGGGTCAAATATCTGCTTATTTTGGCTGACTACGGTGAGGGATATAAAATGCCTAAAAATGTCTTTACCTTATACTTGTACACCCCAAAGTGTGGCCTCTGAACCATTCCGTTTAATGGACTTCCAGGCGACTCGTTCAACCTACACGGTAAGAGTGAAACTAGTAGTAATAACAGCAGTGATTGTTTAATGTTCATTTCTAGCGTTGACTGTCGACAAAGGCCTACGCCCGTCTTAAGTCAGTGATGACGTCCCTCGGCAATCACTCCTGGGGAAAGTAATTGGGAAGGTAGTGGCCAGGGCGTTAGCTTAGGTGCCATCCCAACATTGTCGTAACTGGGGGATACGGAAAGGGCTTAGTCAGCATGGACAAGAGGACTGGAACCTCCCTCCTCCACGTTGTAATGTGTGTTGTCTTATCCAGCAATTTTCTTACCATTTTAAGACATCACCAAAAATTCTCGTTATCAAGAATATGGACGTAGAGGATAACAGAATTTTAGTATGAAGCATATTGTCTATTAGCAATAACCTCATCATATATTCCTTGGAATAATTGATCACTTATTAACCAATTACCTGGTATAAAAGTCTCCTTAAGTAGGCCTCTCTGGTAACACCTAAAGAAAATACTCAACCTCGATGTTACAAACAAAGGGTGTTCCTGAAGTTTAAATTCAAAGGAAAACACGTGAAATATTTTAAAAATTTAAAATAAAGCTTTTATTTCTTAAGTTTCTTTCTTTTCGTGAATATTAGAAAATCATAAAATATGACACTCACGTTCCTGGGCAATATTTATAACCCAAGTAGGAAGACAATTATGAAAGAACAATTCATTCATTAACAAAAATAACCTGTTAATATATTCACCTTTTCTGAAGAAAGAAGAGTATTTGATTATACAAACAAGGAAAATTTAATTAACCAAAATAAGAAATTTTCTATAATCAAATCAAAGAAATAACTTAAATACATACCTTGTCATTAGACAAAATTTTCAAAACTTCCTTTTCGTTTGCTTTTCCTTCATTTAATCCGCAAACTATCATGAACCATTCTAATAAAATTTTATTACACAAAATTTTATTCGAACTTGAATTTTAAAGGATACGACCTCTTTCTCAAAGGATACTGCAGGTTTTCACTAAATATGGTCTTTTAGTATTTCAAAAAAGGACAATCAGTCACAGAAACTTCACTGTTATTTTTCCTGAACAATTTAACTGTAAGGATTTTCCCCTCACTATCCTCATTTCACTCTTTTCCGATCATTCTTGTTAACCAGGAATTACCGTTCCTCAAATTCATGAAAATGGATTCGTGTGTACATTCACAATAAAACGTGATTTCTATTCATACACAAAATCTCCTGATAGTAATCAGTTACGAGAAACAATTCACCACTTTCAGAAATTTAGGATTTCTTTTCCACATCGAAATTTCACAATCCCTGTATTCTTTAACTTTCGTTGGTAAACTTAACACAGAGTCCTCTCATACCAATAAAATCAAACAAACTGGCACATAAACCCAAGCATGGCTTGTGCCCCCTTCCACCTCCTGTCTCGATTTCAAGCACCAATCACAAGGTTACATTTAAACCAATTAGAACCTTTTCAAAATCAGATCTTTAACAAAACTCTTCATGATATCGTAAGTTTTCACACTGGATTTATATAAGGAGTCATCCTATCAAGGATTTACATAGGAAGGTATTTTCCGGTAGCCATTTTTCTCCCAACATAATTTTGAATCAGAAAAATACAGTACAACGTGTCGATCTGAAAGTTGCTTTTTCACTTTCTCATACACGTAGACGTTGTTGATTGGGCAATAGAATGAAAGATGGAACTAGTTACACGTTTATTTTGTAATCGTACTCAAGAACGGTAATTTGTTACTTCCCGGTGTTTTCCCGTGAAGGTATAACATGCAAGTTATATTTCACATTGTATATGTAACTGGGCGTTCATTTTGGTATTGATTTTTGTTTCCAACAGGAGCTATAATTTGGAAAACTACCGTGGCAATCTAACGTCTCAATTTTTTAAAGGTAAAAAGATAAATGTTGGTAATTTGAAACTAGGAACGTGGTGCATTATGGATCGGCGATCTATTATCTGCCTGCGTGTACGAGTATAAGGTGTTCGTAAAGTTAGAGCGAAATTTAATAAAATGATACGTTCTAAACATAAAAATTAAGTTGTGATAAAAGAGGTATTGTACACTCACCTTGATAAAAAATGTCTGATGGAAATTTGTCAATCTAAAACTTGAACAAACTCGCAACATTGAACCAATATAACGTGAGGAGCAGAATATATGTGCATAGCATGGTGTTACGATACAGTCACATTGTGTACTTTCTCGAATTTATTATAGAAAATTTCGCTATAACCAGAGACGTATTTAAGAAGAAGGGGCCCGGGCCACCCGAAATTCAGTTTTTTTTTTTTTAAATAAAATAATTATTATTTCAGGCAAAATAGAAGTATTATTTTAGGGCATGTTACGTTTTACACCCAAACAGGCCTCGCCCCTTCCCCAAAGGTGCTGGACCCGTCCCCCCGAAACCAACTTATAGATACGTACCTGGCATCAACCATTTTCTATGAACGTGAGTTTATTATAGTCTATTTCGTTTACGCTAACTTTGCAGGCCAGGTCAACCTTCAAGATTCCCTTTTCCGTTTGATTTGAATTTATGACCTTAGGCGGAGGTAGGTCAGGGAAAAGGATGCAGGAAGGAGTCAGGCAAAACCTAAGTTGAAGGTACCAACCCGACATTTGCCTGATAAACTCCTATAAATCTTTAGTCAGGATGGTCAGCCGCTGGTATTGAACATAGGATGACCTGAATGCAAAGCCAACTGAACATACGACCGCTTATTTTTTTTTCCTTTAATGAATGTTTAATTTATTGGTCTGAACAATCCAATACTTAGCTCATTTACCCACAGTCCCCATGGTTCACATCGGATCAGCAGTGGGTAGGCACATGGGTTCGAACCCTGCTGTCGAACATCCTAAATTGAAGTTTTCCAGGATTTTCTTCAGTTTCAACGTGCGAATGCCAGGATGATGGCTTTAAATAAAGTCGTATACTTTTCCTATCCTCTACCCTCCCCATCCTGGCCTGAACCAAACATTCCAGAAAGGCCCTTAAATAAATTCAAATTCAAACTGAGCTGATTTGAAATCCAGTGAGTCCTTTTCAAACACCGTACACCATCTTATTCAGTGTTCTATTACGATTGCAACAACGTCCCCGTGATTTTGTGACAATTAGATTCAAAACCGGATCGACTTAACGCAAAAACCTACAAACACTTAAATAGCTGCTATTTGAAATGGATTTAAGTTGAATGTCTGTGTTACCATATTAAAACATGCAACACAGGGTTAAAAGAATTCCTTTTTCGTGTCACTTCAAGAAATCACTCTTCAAAATATTAACACATTGCTTCTTCCCCCCTCCCCCCGCCTTCCTTCTCTCGAGCATATCAAACAAAGTAAATTCGGGCCCACATATCTGGAAGGGAGGCATATATACATATGTCTGCTATATTGGTGTTTTCCACGCAAAGTACTCAAACTAAACGTATTATTAAGCTTCGTCTTCCGGTAAAACTAATCACGCTTATTGGGAGGGAATCCGTGTTCAGCTGTATTCGGTCTGAGGGCAAACAAAAGAAGGCTAGAGAGCAGCTGATTTTTATCATGAATATAACTCACTTTTACAGAGAAGAGAGTATGAATGTTTGACAAGGTGGGTGTGGACATAGTCATTTATTGACGGGATATAAAATGTGAACGTTATTTATTCATATTTCTGTTTGCGTAAGTAAGATTGTGAACGCAACCGAAAGGTGATTTTTTTTTTTTTTTGTAAGGCCATTTTTGTTTATGATGTTGAAATAATCTCTATGAATATTACTATCAATAAACGTGTATTGCTTTATCCAATTATCGGATCACGATATATTCTACGGTGTAGTAAAGGGTCATTATCGTTGTGTCAAAAGCGGCAGATCTGTCATGGCGAACTATTTTCATACATCAAAATCGTATACTTTTCTTTATGTTTTAAGGTACGATTTATAAGCGTACCTAGTTTTTTTTTTACCAAGTCTCCTCGCCGTCACGTGGTTCTGGATGCGAAATTCGTATCTGTAGTACGATGTCCAACCGGGACTGCAGTCTACTTCGAGGAACCAATAAGAAGAGACTATAAGAAACACAACAGAATAGGAAAAAATGGCGTTTATGACTTTGAAACGAGAGAAGAACCTAATTGTTTTGAAAAGCGTGTGCGTTGCTTGTTTGATCCGAGAAGATTGCTTGATTTTTATAGACGTCAGCTCATCTTATTCTTAGGCAACAAGCATTTGTTGTGTCATTGTAGTGGAAAATAAGAACTTTTTTTTTCTACTTTGCATATTAAAAAAAATAGTTCAGGCTACTTCTGTTTATTCCTTTTAAATTTAGCGTGCGGTTATTTTTGTGGAGATGTCAAAGGCATTTCTGAAATCCAGTGAGGTCTCTCGCAGGCTCATGTAACTCCCTTTCTATACCTTCTTCAGTGTTTCTTTGTGGCCTTACGAGGCATTTTCACTTATTCCACACGAAATTAGGACTTCATATTTTCGGTCAATAAGCTTCAACAAGAACTGATGACTCCGTTCCGTTCCTTTCCACGTTGAACTTATTTTTACTTGTTTGAAATCCATTTTAAACCGTAGGTGTTATCCTTAAGACGTCATCTCTGTTCCGTGGAAGCTCAATCATCTCTGTTCCGTGGAAGCTCAAGGCAAACCACTATCGGTTCACGTTCCTAGAGCCCTTTAAGTCATAGACCGGCTTTCCTACCAGTCGTCACGGTTTATATCACTGAAAACCGTTGAGTTCACACCCAAAATTTTACTTACAAGGAAGGGTCACGGTTCTCAAACGCACTAATCCTATTCACACCTAATACATCGCAAGCAACATAACGAGATCTGTAGATTACCAAAATTTAAAATGCCATAGTCCAGGGGGAGGGGAGCTAGGGAGCTAGGGGCTCTGAAACTTCGAATGTCACAAAAATGTATATAAAGGCAGTTCTTGAAAACGGGAAAAGTAATCAAAATAAAACTTGCACAACATAACTGAGCACAAGTAGTAACAAAAACCATAAACAGCGTTGCCATCTAGGAAGCAGTGTTGCCAACGCAGAACAAAGTTACATTTTTTAAAAAATTGCATTATATAGCAATTAATGCACAGTGGAAAAGTACTGCACTAGAAAAGAAAATAGTACAAGTTGTTTGCACAGTGTTGCAAACTATGGAAGATATATGAACTGAAAGTTGTCGGGTTAGAAAATATATGTGGATACACAGGCCAATATCCGGGTATCTGGAATAACAGTAAAAACGCTAATCAGCACGTATACTCCCGAGAGTTGGGGAATGGTGAAAGCATTGTCACCACTGAATGGAACCACGTGTCAAGTAAGATATATTTAAAAGGCACTAGTAACAAACAAAAGAACATTGTGAACGCTGGTACCATAGTGTTGCAATCTTCGTGTTGGTGTGATATATCTTCCATAGTTTGCAACACTGTGCAAACAACTTGTACTATTTTCATTTCTATTGCCAGTACTTTTCCACTGTGCATTAATTGGTATATAATGCTATTTTTTTAAAAATAACTTTGTTCTGCGTTGGCAACACTGCTTCCTAGATGGCAACACTGCTTATGGTTTCTGTCACTACTTGCGGTCAGTTATATGTTGTGCAAGTTTTATTTTGATTACTTTTCCCGTTTTCACGATATTCCATTAAAACCGCACTGCTGCCTTTATATACATTTTTGTGACATTCGAAGTTCCGGAGCCCCTAGCTCCCCCCCCCCCCTGGACCATGACACCTTAAATTTTGGTAATCTACACATCTCGTTATGTTGCTTGCGATGTATTAGGTGTGAATAGGATTTGTGTGTTTGAAAACCGTGACCCTTCCTTGTTAGGACTTTCCTGCTGTCTTTTTCACATTGTATATATAGCCCTACACAAATTATATGTATTTGTAATGAAGAAAATAATTACTTGTTATTGTTTATTCCAAACCAGTGTGATACTGTTGTTTGCGAAACGAGAAAAAAAGAATCATTTCTGAAAATGTATTGCAGTGGCCTTCCAGATATATATTTCTGTTCCTTTTTCGTCCTATTTTGGTGGTTTTTGTGGTCGTAAACCGCATTTTGGAACAGACGATTAGAGGTTTCTGGGATGACGTCGGGATATGAAGCAGCCTCCTCACTCTCGTGTATCCCGAAAGAGGTTGAGGGAATGGATTGTTCGTGGGGAGGGGGGCGGATGGAGGAAGTAAAAGATGGTGAAGACGAAGTAACGTTAACTACATTGAAGATTTATAACCTTCAGAAAGTTTTCCTCCCTTTTCCACACACTAGATGGCGCAGTGTCTGTCTGTGAGTTTATGCATGTATATAAGCTAGAGTAGCGCTCCTTTTCGTAATACGGCATTCTTGATATTTCTTCCTTTTTTCTCCATCAAAAAAGGCAGATGTTTCATTACACGTACATTTTCTGCCTTTTATCACTTTTGTCTTGACATTCTTAGAACTCTCGTAAATCCCTTAACGCGAGAAATATTTCAAATTGTGATGTCTGAACTGAAAGTTGATGTTTTATCCAGGCCCTTCAGTGAGATTACTTGTGTGTTTATTCCTGTTTTAATATGTGTAATAGATTTGGGGTCAAACAATCTTGATAGGAGGCCTATTGTACCTTTCGTGTTCCACCGTTTTGGAACTGCAATGGGGCCGACTTGCGTTCAGTTGGAGATTTGCTATTTTACCACTCTTAAGATGGCCATATTACTATACAGGGTGCTTCAGAACAAAGCTCATTACTGTCAGGAGGCGATTCTTGGTATCAAAATAAGTAAAAAAGTTCCTATGAACATGGGTGAAATTCCACCTCGGTTTGGAGATACAATATTCCCAACTTCGAGCCCGAAGTTGACGAATAACAATGAGAAGAAAATTAATTCTCAGAAACGAGGTGTTGAATGAAAATTTTGTTTGCGGATATTTGTTTCTAACAGCTTGGTGGATATCAGGAGTAAAAACTAGCTGTCACCATGATATCAGTGTTGCAAACTTAGTATAATGTTTAAATTTTTCAAATGCGATTACGCCAGTTTATTAGGTGCATAGTATCTTCTATGAATGACAAAAAAATTGTGAATCACAGAACACAGTGTTGCAAACTGTGAATGTTATACCAGCTTAAGCATAAAAAATTGAAATTTTTCTTCAGAAGAATGCGCAAACTTTCACAGTTTGCAACACTGCGTTCTGTGCTGCACATGATGTTTACCATCACTAGGTTAT
The DNA here is from genome assembly GCA_022664845.1 of Lepisma saccharinum. NCBI lineage: Eukaryota > Metazoa > Arthropoda > Insecta > Zygentoma > Lepismatidae > Lepisma > Lepisma saccharinum. The sequence continues at coordinate 38,684 of JAGDQP010016805.1, forward strand.
ACCACATATCCAGTGAACTGACGTGGTGTCATTTGAAAAAAATAGGTGATATACCAGGTTGACAACACTGACCACCCAGTGACGTCACTTTTTAACTCCTAATATCCACTGTATTAATGCCAATAACCTTCCGAAAACGAAATTTTATTTTAGTTCATCGTTCAAGATTTATGGCGAAATAGTACAATTATATTTACTATTGTAAGGAACCGGTTTTGGTGTCCAAGTTGCAAACCCTGTAACTCAGAAACGAAGTGGAATTCGACCCATGTTCATAGGAATGTTTTTACTTTTTTCGGGGTCAGAAATCACCCCCCGAAAGAAATGTACTTCGTTCCTCAAACACCCTGTAACGTTCGTAATATTGCTCTTACATCCTCCATAGTATACTTTTTTAGTAGCCTAAATTTTCTGCTTTTTAAGAATAAGATAGACAGGTTATAATTAAGAGATTTTTCATTGCATAAAAAGAGCCGCTTGCAATATGTTCCTTGTTTCGTCGCCAGATGGCAGTGTTATAAAAGTATATACACCTGGTGTTAGTTTTGAGAACTCGCTTAACATTTGCATACAAACCTATAAATCTAGCAGTTATAAATAATTACTTATTTGGCTTACGGTATAATAGACTATGAATTAGACCCCCAATTTTGAGGAAATGGACCACTTCACCTGGTAAAGACGAGTGGGGTGTCATTTTATTCCATGTTTTGTCCACATTACAAAAATAGGAACCCAGAAATCAATTTTGGTAGCTTTCATAGTTTTTGGCGGGAAAATTTATTTTGGAAGGGGGAAATTTTAAATAGGCAAAGGCCTTCATATTGTGGACGCTGGTGCCCTTCCTAATTACCCGACAGTCATAAATGATACCTCGTTCGAAAGCTCATAAAACAGAGATTCAAAAGGTATCTTGTGTTCCCATTGTTCTTCATATGTAGAGGAAGAAGAAGAAACGTGAAAATTTACGAAAAATTCCGATTTGTCCATAATTCACAGGAAGTTTGCAATACTTACACTGATCGTACGCCTACGAAAAATTTTCAGCGTATACCCTAGGTATTCCCGCCAAACATATGCAACAACCACAATGTTTGGTGCCATACAACATAAGAAAAAGAAAACATTCCCTTTGTGATTGTCTTCTACAGTGGGCTA